>OY821517.1:197808708-197968708 GCA_963682025.1 Cordilura impudica | reverse complement strand
AGAATTTCAAAAATCTTATTGTGTTTTAAGAAGAAAAATAGAAAAGAAGAAAATTCGACAACAACACACAGCTCATTGTGGAAAATAAGAATATGTTAGAAAATATTTCCAATTAGAAAGCATCAAACAATCGGCATTGAAAAATTTAATTTTAGAAGTGTGTTTGAATAAATTGGAAAACTAAATATAATATGTTAATTAAATAATGAACAACAATATAGTGAATAAAAAAAGAAATGTGCAATATTTAAAACAATTGAAAATTGTAAAATATTTCATCAAATAAAAGAAAAAAAAAAAAAAAACTTGAAACATACACAACAGAATTATTATCGCAAAAATAATTTAATTCTGAAAAAAAAAACAAAATATATAAACAATTAAACTAAATAATTTTTGTGTTTTATTATAACTTTTTTTTCCCAAATACCATCCCATTTGTCTGCCTTATCTGCAACTAAACAACATCTGCTTCAATTCTTTATTTTGGTATGCCATGGATTATTTTTTTGCATTTCTGATTTTATGGAACCGGCTTTTTTGTGCAAACAAAATAAATAAATATAATTAAAAATTGTTACGACTACTTTAAACTGTGTTAAATCATAAACAAACGTCATCTTCATCATCGTCATTATCGACGCCACCATCAACGTTATCGCCAACAACAATATATAAATATAAAATAATTATTATTTGTTTTGATCGTAAAACGGATTTTAATGACCCTCTAAAATACCAACAACAATACAATAAAACACTACCAATAAAAATCTAAATTTAAACGCACTTTTAACAATAAAATATTTTTAAAAATAAAACAAAACATAAAAACATTGATTAAATACAAATTGAAAACACCCTGTTTTTTTATGTGGCAATCTCTTAAACTCCCATCAAAATTATTTTGATCAAATATTAATTCCAAAAAAAAAAAAAATCTTGATTTGCAACAATTTCATATTCGTGCTTAAAAATACTCTTAAACTCTAAAAAACAAACAACATATAAATTGTTCTCTTCTTCGTATTATATATGTTCTCTTGAAACTAAACTACAAAAAAAAAAAAAAAAAAAAAACAACAACAACATAAAAACACCACTTTGCACATGAACACTATCGGTGAGCTTTTTGAAATGTGTGAAAATGTTTATACAAACACTCGTGTAAAATGTATAAAAATGAAATTATATTAAATTTTTAAAAATCGTGAACACTTTTAAAAATTTTAATAACGACAACCTTCATAAATTCTCATGCATTACTAACATTTTTTTGCCATCTAAATTGTGTTTATATTGAATTAAAAAAATAAAAATATATAAATAACAATTGTAAATTTTCGCGCATTCTGTGTTAATTTGATTCGCGTTCAAAATTACCGTAAATATTCCACCCCTTCCCCAAACCCCAACCATCCCGCTGGCGTGCGCTCTTTACGACCCCCACGATGTCTCGGCAGTCGGGTCGCACGCCGCTGCCGGGGCTTGGTGGGGGCCACATCATCACGCTACTCCACATCCATCCACGACCGCTGCCACTGCCGTCCTTAATCATCATCAAACGGCAACTGGAACAACGCATCATCAACAATTGCATCATCCGGCTCATCACGCTCATCCACATGCCCATGCGCATTTGCACCCGCATCATCAACATCTGCAACATCATCACCTGCATCAACAACACCACCACCATCAACAACAACAACAACAACTCAATTCCTCCTCAACGGGTCTGGCGTCCTCGAATGCATCTTCGGCCTCATCGTTATTGGGTACGGAATCACTGCAACAACAACAACAACCTACACAACAATCCGCATCACAAACAACCACACATTCCACACCTACTCATGCGGTTATGTATGAAGACCCTCCGCAAGTTCCTCTAGTTCAGCAACAACAACAGCAGCAGCAACAACAACTTCATCTCCCGCATCAGCAACAGCAGTCTGCGAACCAGTCACATAACCCTGTACCCACAACACCCGTTGTTGGTCTTAGTCCTTCACAAACACCCTCAGGTCCTGCGTCACAGTCTCAACAACAACATATAACATCACCGCATCATCAACAACAACAACAACAGCAGCAACAACAACAGTCAAATACAGTACCCTCCAGTGCTTCTTCAAGTATTCAACAACAACAACAACAACAACAACAACAACAACAGCAGCAGCAACAAAACACAGCAGTGGCGTCCGGCCAGACACAAATTGTTGCGCCAACAGCGGCGAGTGTTTCCCCATCCAGTGTTAGTTCTCAACCTCCAGGTAAGTCGATTCTCAAAGAAAATCTCGCTCTTCATTTAGGCTCGTTTATGGTTGGGAATCGAATATGGGACTTATGTCTTTTCGAAAAAAAAGGAAAATTTAAATTTTCTATGAAAAGTGTTTAGCAAAAATCATCTTTAAAGATTTATTCAAATATAATTATTTATGAAATAATTATGTGTGCTTGAAAATATTGGTAGCGAATCTAAACGGCGAATTTAAATGCTTATAACTGCAGTAATTTGATTTGGAGGTATGCCAGTAGAATGCTGTGGCTGCATACAAATCTTTGCGAAGCCCTTTGTTCCCATCTACAGCATTTGCTTAAACTTTTTAGGTGCATTTTTAATTCGATTTAAAATTAAATTTCCAAATTTTCAAAATTTGATATTTCAATTAATAATATATGAATATCTCGAGTTTTTTTTTTCAGGCATTGAAACTATTTAATATTTTTTTTTTTAATTGTTCAAAACTGATTGATAGTTTTATTCAAACTGAAATTAAAGAATTTTGTATTTTATATTTATTTCCTAACATTTTGAAAATGGAGAAATATGTACATGTCTCTGAACTTTAAGATTTCGCGACATAGCAGTTGCTTTAATTCCACTTTGGGCCTAAGCGGGATCTATGCAAATAGTTAGTAAAAAAATTAAATCACTACATGTTAAATTTCAGGTTAATAGGTGATCAACTGTAGAGTCCCCGCAGCAGCTTAACATTAGAAAAATGCAATAAAAAACTTAAAAAAATTGAAATTATTTTGAACAATTTCCGTAATAAATATTTGTATAATATCAAAATTCTAATAATTTAAAATTTTTTCAAAGAAAATAGCAAAATATAAAAATTTGTTTATAAACCTATAGTTCACTGGTTGGGATGGAAACAATTAAAATCCAAATATTTGAAAGTGTGTGGAGCGTTGTTTCGATGTGTTACTGCAAGTTATTATTTTTATTTATAGAAAACTAATTTTATTAATTAATGAAAAAAATATCAACTTTTAGAACAAAATTTGTAAATTTAATCGAATTATCATATATAGAAGATTTGAGATAATTTTCGTCGTTGGGCTGCATGGATGTAGCGATATCCTGAATAAAAAATATTTTTAATATAAAATAAAATGAGAAATCTACCGTAAGATATATATCTATATATATATGTAGTTGGGTCGACATATCCATTAGATAGAAATTCTATATGCAGGGGAAATTTAGCCGCTAATCATTTCTGAAAATTACTTAATTGAAAAAAAATATGGTAAAATTTTATAAAATGTATTCTTTATTTTTTTCGATGACCGATTGCATTTTACTTCATCGTAACTATATAGATATAAAATATTTGAATATTTTTAAATCATAGTTTAAAAGTCTTTCCAAGGAAAATTATAAAATATGAAAATTTGTTTACATAAATCGATAAACTATAGTTGTTGCATTAAAACAAAACAACAATTTTAAAAAATCCAAAGTTTTTTCCGAAGCGTGGACTGATTTCTTTCATATAGCTAAATTTTTTTATATATTTACTATAAGTATTTATAATGAGTTGTGCTGATGTTTGTAACTACCCAAATTATTTGACCTATACCCATTATTTATTATACGATCGACTAGAATCACGTTCTCAGCTGATTTAGCGATATCCGTTCGTCCGCAAACCTTGTAAATAAATTAGAGGTCGCAAATATGAATAGTATTTATTTATTTATATTAATTACAATGCAAAGTAAATTTGTATTCTAATTTGGGTCCAGGGATAAGCCGAGTGACAAAGACCATATGGCTGGTGTTTTTGCAGCGACAGACCAAAGCCTCTGGTGGGAATCGAACCCACGACCCCCGCATGATAGGCGAGCACGCTACCTACTCACCTACCGGGGCGCTTCGAAAAAATATGAATATATTTTGATGACATTTAGTATATTAGCTTTTATCGGTCTTATGATAAATGCCATTGAAATTGATGAAAATCGTTGTATGTTCAAACCTAGTCCCCATACAAATCCAAAAATAAACCCTGTGGGACAATTCTCACTCAAGACCCCCATTTCAAGCTGCTTCCCGATGTTCACTTAAATCTGTCAAGAAATAAAAAATATTGCACAGATTTTTCTCAAATTTGGATTGTATATGTTTTTGCAAAAAATAAGTGACCTTACCAGATGGGGTCAGGATCGCTCCATTTTTCGACTTAGCCCGCAATTAAAAAAAAGGTAAAAATCTCACTAGGATTTTTTTACGCTTATTTTCTGAATCCAATTGGTTTAAATTAAGGCCAATTCTCTAAACGCATGATACAGGGTATCGCATAGTTTGTCTAGACCGACTATAATTGTCTTTCTTTTTTTTTTTCAATATAGATACTGAATTTTTTAACAACAAAGGAACATAACATCATAAACTTAAAGTTTTCTTTGATATTTTTTTAAAATAATTTCAAACTTTTTAATATTTATACAAAGCATATGGATCTTCCATGGTTAAATGGTGTTAACGACATCCTAACAGATATATATTTAATATCTCGTATCTAATTATGATCAAGTAGATTATCATCGATTCCGCTTAGAGCCGAAGATAAATTTGGAAGATATAAGGTCACTTCACAGTAATGTATATATTTTTTCAAATTTCGATCGCCAATAAATTCAAAAGGAGCCAAAATATATAGATCATTAGAGCATGAAAGATATTTACTTCAAATGGATTAATATATTAGAAATTAAACAAAATTTATATTGTCCAATGCCATATGCTATATACCTTGTGAACCATGTTAGTAAAAAAGGCTATAATTTCATCATTTTGTTCGGAGTAATAGATATTGATTCCAGGAAAAAAATTAAATTTGGTTTTTTAATTTGAATTATTTTTTTTTTAAATAATTTTTTACTATAATTTGTCCAACTAATATCTATAATTTTTTGAATTAAATACATATCTGATGTTATCTATCAATATCTGTATTGACATGTTTTTTTGGTATGAGTTTCAAAAATAAAATCTTTTAAATATTTATTAGAAATAAAAATGTACTCCATATCAGTTAAATCTGAATTATAAAGAAAAAAATATTTTTTTTTTCAGATATGTCCCTCTCATTAGCACCATTGCATATACCCGCGATAAGGCCAGGATTTGAAGCTGATGCCGCCGGTGCAGCCGTTAAACGGCATCCACATCCGGCATGGCCCTATGAGAGCGATAGTTTCAGTTCGGCCCAATATCACCATGCATCGCAATATTATTTAGAAAGAGATCGTAAGCCTGTGTTCTATGGTTATCCAGAAACGCAATTTCAGGTATATATCTGAAAATGATGAACAATATATTAAATGCTAACATAACATATCTGTGCTAACAATTACTAATTTATTCTAATGTTTATTTTTATTATTTTCGAAATAGCCATACTGGAATTATCGCGAACAACCCACTGCAGCTGCCGCCTATATGAGTGCTAGCGATGATAGACATACAAGTGTCAGTGCTGCCGCAGCTGCCAGGCAATCAGTAGAGGGCACCTCACAGTCCAGCTATGAAACGCCAACCTATTCATCGCCCAGTGGCTTAAGAGCGTATCCAAGTGAAGCATATTCAAGTACAGGTAAATCCACAATCAAACATTTTTACGGGAAGCAATTTCACGCAACACCCATGCCAGAAATAAAGTAGCAATGAGAACTATTAAGTGATTTATATAATGAAAAATTTGTTGTTCCAACAATTAATTGATGTTGCACTCTCATGCATCTGATTTAATTAATTTGGATCTTTATATGCGTTGGTGACTCTTGTAACCAAAAAGTAATTATTTTTATCGAAAATTAGTATCCAACAGATAAAAACCGAGAATGTAATAGATTTCTTTAAAAAAAAAAAAAAAAAAAAAAAAATAGGTCCAAGCATAAGCGAAAAATCTAAAGAAAGTTAAAGATTTTCAGATTTCAAAACGCTTTTTTAATGATTGAGTTCATAGCTTTAATTTTGGTTATTTTATTTGGCTTCAAATATTTTTGTATTGCACAAAGATTGGAATATGTATATTATAAGATCCTATTTTAGTTAGATTTTTGGACAAAAACATGATATTTAAATTTTCTTCTAAACCGCTTAATTTATATTTTTGACATGTAAATTGTTTTTGTTTAATTAAGTATAACATATGTTTTGTATCAATGTTTGTAATTATTGTTTCATATTCGTTTTAATGACATTGTAAAAATTACCTTTTTTTTACGTAGAACTATGGATACAAAAAATAAATCCAATTAGAAAAATGAATTTAAGTTTAAAGAAATCAATTCAAAACACAAAATAAAAATACTTTACAGCAGTATTCTTTTTTAAACTATTAGAACGTTTTAACATACGTAACATTCAAATTACTTAACAAAAAAAAAAAACACAAAACTCAATTTCATAATCTGTGCTTGTCGATGCGAATTTACTGTTGTGCTGTATTTTGTGTTGGGTTATATGTCCCACGCATGTTTATGTCTATTTTTTTTTTATAATTCCAATGTTTATTGACATCCAACATGCAATTTGCACCTTGTTTTTTAAAACTACAACTCAACATTTTAAATTAGAAAAAAATAAACAAACGAAAAAACTAATACGATACGATTTAAAAAATATATTTAATAAAATAAATAAGGCGCGAGTTTTAATTAAGTATAACATTTGTTTTCTATCAAAGTTTGTATGCATTTCTTCATATGCGCTTTAAAAAAAACATATAATAATATTATTGGCATTGCAAATATTATTTATCGCTACAAAAGTCACAAGATTTAAGTCTTAAGTTGTAAAAATAACAAGATCAAAAAAATAAATATGTTGGTACTTGAAGTACAACACGACAGATATTATATCGATACACTCAAAGTATTTTGAGATTCATATATCGATCATTACAATACAAATTTAACTCTAATGGAATTTCTAAATGTTTAAAGTTTATAATAAAATTAATTAAACTAGTGAAAAGTACTGAATATTTTTCACTAAAAAAATTATACTGAAAATTATTAACCGAATAATTGACAAATAACAATAATAATTGTAAACGTTTTTTGAGTGTATGTTTATTTTAAATGCAAACATGTTAATTTTTATTTTTTTTATACATATTTTTCATATTTCATTTTTTATGCATGTTTCTATATGATTTATGGCTAATAAAACAAATTAAATTCAGAAAATTATACGCCAGCCAACCCAGCAACCAGCTAACCAACCAGCCAGCCAACCAACCACAATACAATTAGCATATTAATGGCAATAATATTTAATTTAATTTCCTTTCGTTTTGATTTACTTTGATCATAAAATTTAAAAACATATCGTTTCATGACTCTGACGTTTTGTTATTAACGTTGTTGTTGTATGTAATTTTTAATTAATTGTTAATTAAATTGTTTAAAAATGAGACTCCACATAAATGTAAACACAATGAATTTATGCTAGAAAATACCCATTTGGGAATATACATACCCTATAAAAAAAGGCAATCAATTTAATGTGGTAATTAAGTGCGAATTTGATTAATGTTTTAAATGCTTCCATTCTATGTATTTATATTTGGCATAATTGGGCTTTATTTAAATTTGGCTGGAGTATAAAAATAAAAAAATATATATAATTGGTAAAGATTTTTGACCATAATTCCCAAGAACTATTATTACCTTAAATAAATGTCTTGCCAAAATTTCTCATACGTTCTCATGAAATTTTTGTATATGTCAATTTATGTTAATAAATATTCAAGTAGAAATGCTGATCTTTACTTGAATGATTATTTCTTTATAATTGTGTTCTTCTTTTAAGGTGGTTCTGGAGGATTATCTGTCGGTGCTGTTGGTCCCTGTACTCCCACCAATGCTCTTCACGAATGGACCGGACAGGTATCGGTCAGAAAAAAGCGTAAACCCTATTCAAAATTCCAAACGTTAGAACTGGAAAAAGAATTCTTATATAACGCCTATGTATCCAAGCAGAAACGCTGGGAATTGGCTAGAAATTTAAATTTAACCGAAAGACAAGTAAGTTTTTATTGAAAATCGTATGAATGATAGAAATGTTTTGTTAATATTTTGTAATAATTTTGTATTAAGGTAAAAATCTGGTTTCAAAATCGTCGCATGAAAAATAAGAAAAACTCCCAACGTCAAGCTAATACACAAAACAACAACAATAGTTCAAATAGTAACCACAATCATAGCCAGGCAGCACAACAGCATCACAACAATCATCATCTGGGTTTGGGTTTGAGCATGGGTCATCATGCTACAAAAATGCATCAGTGACCTTTGGATAATAGCAGTGCTGGCACCATGGGATTTCCAACCTACTAACATTTAGCCAATATTAAAACCGAAACATTGTCGGAATATTAGTACATACTTACACACACACATATACACACACACACACATTTTTGCATCGATTCAAAACAATAGACGAGCAACGCCGTTAACCACATTTAATTAAATAAAATCAAAACGTAACGGCAATATGTATTCCCCATAGGCAGTCATCCATCATTGAGCAATGCAGTCAATATCAATTTGTTTCTATTATATACTCAATGTCAGACACTGTTGTTGCCACCTCCTGCTACTCCTCCTCCCCCTCAAAATAAAAAAAAAAACAAAAAATATTAAACAAAAATAAGAAACATGAAATAAGCGATTACAAATGTATGTATGGATGAACATTTTACAAGCAGTCATTTTAATATACACAAACTAAAATTTTTATATAAATAAAATAAGTAGAATTCTAAATATATACACTCATACATAAATAGAAAGATACAGATACACCTCTCATAAATATTTTTTCTCAAGAAAAAAATAAATAAACGAAACCACATATAAAACTCTCATGCAAATTGAACAATACTTCCATACAAACTCAATGCATCACGCACGCACACATACACACACACTCACACCCATTCAACTCATTAACAAAAAATTAAATATATTTTAAATATGTAACCTAAATATTTCTTGAAATGAAAACCATAAAATTATTATAAAACCCCAAATTATTTGACATTTAGTAAATTAATGAAATTTTATTTTTGATTTATTTATTAGAAATTAAAGCATTTATCTTAACAGGAAAATGTTAATCTATACAAAAGCAATCAGTTACAAGCCAATTTAAAGAAAAAAAATCATAATTTAGAAATACAAACTATCAACCAAAAAATTAAAAAAAATAATAATTTGAATATTAAACATTTAATTGTTATACGCATTTCGAATGAAGTCAAACACATTATTATTCTTTATTTTTATATACAAGTTTTGAATTTAAATATAAATATATTTAAATATATGTATTTATATTTAAATTTATGTTTTATATTTAATTTAAAAAAAATTTTTAATTGTTTTGAAAACAGCCAGCAAATCCATAAGATTAATTTTTTTTTTTTTTTTTTTTTGACAAACAATAGATATTTTGTTAGGCTTTTGATATTGTCATTATGCAAATTTGTATTATCAGGTCATGTGAAAAATATTAAGATAATTTATAACTATTTAAGTTTTTGTGAAAAATACAAAATATTTAATTTTATTTGTAACTTATCAATTTCTATACATTTTTGTTTTAAACATTTATACATTTTTGTTTTAAACAAAAATGTTATTAACATTAGTTCAATCGTATAAATAATCTGTATGAAACAAAATTAGTTTTTTTGAAACTTTTCATTTACATTTTATAGACGAACGAAACTTGTTATGGAAGCAGGGAATATAGTTTAGTTATGCTATGGATTGATTTTTAAGTCTGTTGAATTATATTGGTTATTCTCAATTTTTATTTAAATTTAAAGCTATTTCAGATTATATTCTTGAATGTAATGAGATCTGAACTTCTTCAAAATAAGTATCTCTTTTCTAGTATTTGTTTATCTTTAATCTATTATTAATAATATATGGTTTTACTAAGAAAAACAGTGTATCGAAAGCTTTTAATCTACGTTCTTATACTAATTTTTCATATAATGTTTCATTAAATTGGCTAAGATCAACTAAATCTACCATACTAGAAATTGTTTTTTCTTTTTCCAGCCGCTCTTTACTAATAGTGTTATTCAACTACAATTTGCTTTGCTATTTAAACTCTTTTTTTTTTTTTTTTAAATAACATTATTACTCTGTAAATATTCTGGGTGCAATAATTGTTATACCCTATACCACTATGTGGTTTGGGTATAATGACTTTGTGCTGCTGTTTGTAACTACCAAAAATATTTGACCTAGACCCATCTTTTATTATACCGATCGACTCAGAATCACTATCTGATTCGATTTAACGATGTCCGTCCCTCCGCCCGTCTGTGTGTCCATGTAAAGCTTGTAATCAAACTGTAGGTCGCAAATATGAATATATTTTGATCAAATTTGGTATATAAGCTTTCATCAGCCATAGGATGAACGCTGTTGAAATTGGTGAGAATCGGTCCATGTTCAGACCTAGCCCCCATACAAATGACCCCTATTATATCGACTTAAATTGCCAAAAGATCCAAATTATCATATAAATCTTAGTCAAATTGGGTTTGTATGTGTTTATTACATCCATTAATCAGTAGTCCAAAAATGATCCCTATGGGACAACTCTTACTCATAGGCCCCATATAGAACTGCTTCCCGATCTTCACCTAAATCTATCAAAAAACAAAAATATTGCACTGATTCTTCTCAAATTTTGGTTGTATATATTTTTGCAAAATACAAGAGACTTCACCAAACATGGTCACGATCGGTCCATTTTTGAGCCTAGTCCCCATATAGATATATCATCCGATATGAACTTTTTCATATCTGCAGCCAAAAAATTAATAAAAATCCCACTCAAATTTGATTTATGCTTATTTCCTATATCCAATTAGTTCGACCTAAGAGATAGGGTCTCTAAACGCATGGTATAGGGTATCGTCTAGACCGACTATAATTTTCTTACTTGTTATGTTATATAATTGATCAGATTGTTTCAATATGAAATTTTTTTTCTTAGGACGGCCGTAAGATTTAAATCTATGTATATCCCATATATTTTTCATGCGCTTGAACGCACTCATCTAAAGTCAGGCCTATGGGCAATACGACTAAGAATCAGTTTTCATAACATACAGTTTTTACTTTGTATTAATCTCACATGATACAACACTAACAAAAATAATAATTAATATTTTTCATTTTTAAGATTATTCATCCTTATTTCCATTACGCCCAGTTTCGTAAGAGTTGTCATATGCAATGTATGTGTTTTACATTCTACACATTGCACTTTTTACTTACGTATATTAGAGATATTGGCAGAGACCAAATTATTTTTTTCAGTTTTTGTGAAGATTTTGGTTAACGTTTTTCGTAATATTAATGAAGGTTTCATAATAGTTTTACTATACTTTATAAGGTTTCATATACATACTACATGAAAAGATTTATAAATGATTAGTTGAGAATTCATTAATATCATGAATATTTAGTTTATTGTATAGAAGTATTTAGTTATGCGTTTTTTAAATTGTATTCTTAATTTTTTTTTAAATATATTTATTATCAAAAATTTAGTTTCATTAATTTGCTAAATAATATACATATATATATATACCTATATATATATATTTACTGAATATGCTTAGTTCCTGTATATATTTAAGATGAAAATAATGAAAAGAAAATTTGAAAAAAAGCTGTAAAATATTTTAATAAAATATGCTTTAATGTAGTAAAAATTAAATGAATTTAAACTGAAAACTGAAAAAAAATTAATGTTTTATTCTCAATAGAGAAAAATTTAAAGTCCAAATTAAAAAAAAAAAAATAAATTAAGTTGATAAAATAAAAACATAGTTGATGTGTGTCTGTGTTTACTGAATAGATGGCTTAATTGAAATTATAATTAATACAAAGAATTATAATAATAAAAAGCATAGCATTAGAAAGGCTTCTTTATAAATTATTTATATATAGATAATAATCAGAGATATTTTAAACAAATATAATACAAAACGAAAAAAAAAAACAAAATACTTCTACTAATTAAACTACTTACTACTTTTTAATAATTACCACATAAAGAGAATAATTAAAATATTAATTAATACTTATCGGAACTTGTCTCTAAATTAGTTCTACTGTAATTATAACTAATTAATGTATTAAAATTTTGTTATTGTATATGAGTTTTATAAGGATATATATATGATTATATATATATATATATATATATATATGTATATATATATATATATTGAAAATAACTTTTTACCTTTTGTGTGTTATTTTAATTGTAACCCATGTTTTATCTTTTATTTGTTTGCTTAGTTTCTAATTTAAGATGCCTTACTTAAGTTCGAAAACACATCTCACTTTTTTTTATATAGTTTAAATAGATTAAAAATTGTTTATTTCTTTGTTGTTTATAATTTAAATTATTTTCTTTTTAAATAAATAAACCTTTATTATATAAAATGTTAATTTTTAAATTTTTTTCTTTGCTCTAATATTAAAATAGGGAAATTTATTTGGCAACGATTCTTTTTTAAAAAGTTTTCTTAAATTAAATTTATTATGTTATTATTATTTTTTTATACAGAATGCTTAAATAAATTTTAGTTATTATTTACTTTTTATACAAGATAATATAAATAGTTGGTTAAATTTTTCGTACAGAAAAAAATTAAAAAATAAAAAAACAAAATATTAAAAGCAAATAATAATTATTAGTAATAATTTTATTGTACCCCTTTAATTGTAAGAGTAATAATTATTTAATTAGTTATTGCTACTCGTATTAGTTAATAAATAATTGATAAACAACAATATTCTGATGTTTGTGCAGAAACAAAAAATAAAATAAATTAAATTTCAAAAACAAATTTACAAAAACAAAACTACAGATTTGTATTATTAACACACACATATTCATTTTTCTTTTTATTTAATTTTCAAAATTAAAAAAAAAAAATGGTAAGTACGTACTTTCTAAATTTGGCTTCATATATGGTTTTATTTTGCACTTCATATGAAAAATTTCAGTTCTGTATTTAACAAACAAATGAGAAAATTTGTACTCGTAACCTCTCTCACTAACGAATTTATGCAATAATTTATTCAACAAATGAACATAACATAATATACATCTACATACATATTTTTAAACCGAAAATTTAAAGTCTCTTTCTTCTTAATAGTTATTCAACTGAAAACAAAACCAAAAATAGTAAAAATAGTAATTGCATATATGGTCCGTAACCCTCTTAGTAATTCTTTATTATAAACATATTTGATTTTAACAATTTATAATTAATAATATTATCTTTAATTTCATAATCAGTATAAATTTAAGATTATTTTATGTGAATAACACAACTAAATTGTACATACACAAACACGAACACACACTCACACACTTTATTTAAGAAACATACTTAGTTATAGAACATTTATTATATTTTTAAGAGGACTACAATAACAATTATTATGAAAATAAAATAAATAAATAAAAATTGTATTATTAGCTAAAATTGGATAAAATCATTTTGGATCTTATTGTCTAGCAGCTGCGTTCCAACCCATATGAACAGTTCAAATTTTTGCTGGAAAATTGATTCTAAAATAAAGTTATGTAAAGTTCAGCTATCGGTATACGTTTATCTATTTGTAGTTCAAGCAAATAGTTTGCAGCTCAACTAAATCAAAATAAAGTTAAGTTTTTTAAAAATATTTTTTACTTCATTATACTTTTACCTACATATATTTAAAAACCAGACAACTACATTTCCTTTGAAACAAATATATTTATCTTCTTTTAAATAACAAACTAACAAACAACTGGCAAAGTAGTAAAAAAAATAAAAGGAAAGCATCTGACGAGAAAAATAAATGAAAAATTGACTAACCTGTATTATTCCTCAACTGATCAATCTCAGTTTTAGGATACCACAGATAGGCAGTTTTCCATTTCTTTGATAGATTTTTCAGCTATGATCCAAAGAAACCATATAAAAAATTAACATCATATAAAATGTATTTGCAAGGCCAATCAAATAGAAGTATAAGCTGTACAAGATGCTGAAATTCTTGTGTCATTTACATATCTGCATTTGAAATCAAAACTCACGTATCGCAGTATTTGTTTGACCGCGAACGCAAATAGACGTATAGTGTGACAAATTTTTTTTAAAATTTCTTTTTCAAATAATAAGCAAGAACAATTTAAATTGTTAAAAACACAAAGAATAACACTTCAATAAAGGGATTAGTAAATTCTTTAACAGAATTGTTAGTCCACAAAAACAATTGCAGTGCAAGTAATGCACTCGTATTACTTGCATATATTTAACAACAACAATAGTGCTACGCTTAAATGGTAAACCTAAGTGATGTAAGTAGTGATGAAGCTATTGAAATGCAAAACAATAGTAAAGATAGCAGTGATGATGCTGAACTTATTTGGCAGAGTGTACTATCAACAAAACGTAAACGAGTAGAATCGCCACAAAAACAACAAAAAAGAGTGAACTTATATGATCAACCAACAACATCAGCCAACAACAGATATGCAGCCCTTGATACTGAAGACGGTGAGGTAGAAGAAAATCAGCAAATAACACCAAAACCACCAGCAATTTATATTCCAAATGTACATAATATAAATCTTATGGTAAAACAATTAAGTAAAGTTATTCTTAGTTCTGATTTTAATTATAAGTCTTTAAGGGAAGGTCAGGTTCGTTTAATGATAAAGTCTGTTGATTCTTATAGAAAAGCTATCAAATATTTAGAAAGCTCGAATATTAATTTCCATACATATCAAGTAAAGCAAGAAAGATCATATAGAATTATTATTAAAGGTCTTCACCATACAACACCTACTGAAGACATCAAAACCGAACTTATAGTAAAAGGTTATCCAGTTAGATCGGTTACAAATGCTAAGAGTCGTGTTTCAAAAGAGCCTCTTTCAATGTTTTTCGTTGATTTAGATCCCAACCCAAACAATAAATCCATTTATGATTTAAAATATATGAATAACGCTATCGTTAAAATTGAGCCACCAATCAGAACAAATGATTTAGTTCAATGTCATCGTTGCCAACAATTTGGACATACAAAATCATATTGTAAAAAGCCATACAGATGTGTAAAGTGCGGCATGGATCATTCAACTGCTGACTGCAAAAAGCTGCAGAAACTCCACCTCAATGTGTACATTGTTTATTGAATCATACAGCCAATTACAAAGGTTGTAAAGTATATCAAAACCTTGTCGCTAACAGGTCTAATAGGCAAAGAATTTTTTCAAATAGCCAAAGAAATTCCAATTTTAGTATCAATCCTACAGAATACCCAGAATTAAATGGTGCCACGAACAGACAGCCCTACCAAAACAAATTTAATGTATCATTTTCAGAAACTGTAAAAGCTTTAAATTCCAACGAAAGTTCCCGGATGGATAGACTTGAAAGAATGATGGAAAATCTAATGAATATGATGTCAATGTTAATGACAAAATTATGCAATTAAATATAAGAATAGCAATATGGAATGCCAATGGGCTTTCTAGTCATGCAAATGAAACGGAAATTTTCCTTAAAAACAATTACATCGACATATTTCTAATTTCCGAAACACATTTTACAAAAAAAACCTTTTTTAAAATAAAAAATTATGATACTATTACTGCGAATCATCCTGATGAAAGAGCTCACGCAGGTGCAGCTATTTTAATAAAATCTAATATAAAATATGAAATATTAGATCCAGTCACAAAACCATTTTTACAAGCAGCTGGTGTTAAAGTTACTTATGAAAGTAGTACTATAAATATATTTTCAATTTATTTCCCACCAAGACATACTGTTAAATGTCTACAATATGAGAACTTTTTTAAAAATATTGGTCAAAAATTTATTGTTGGCGGAGATTTTAATGCCAAACAAAAGGAAGGGAGCTTTATAAGTGTGTTGTTAAAAACCATTATTCATCATTATCAACGGGAAGTCCTACATACTGGCCTAGTGATCCAAACAAAATACCAGATCTTTTGAATTTTATTATTTATAATGGCATACCAAGATCTTTTTTAGATATCACAGATAGCGCTGATTTGAGTTCTGATCATAGTCCAATAATCATTACATTTAGCGTAGCTCTTCATACTGTAGCGAAAAAGTCAAAAATTTTTACCGCTGCAACAGATTTGGAATATTTTGGATATTGGTTAGAGCAAAACATAAATTTAAATATACCAATTAAAACTGGTTGTGAGTTGGAATTCATGAGGCAGCATTTATATAACACCCAAAAAACCCGAAACTAATGGCTATAATGTTAGAATATCGTCTGAAATAAGAGAACTTATTACTGAAAAAAGGTTACGGAGATTATATCAGAACACCAGAAGTTCATTAGATAAAACAAATTTTAACAGGGCATCTCTATATTTAAAAAAACGTTTAAAAGAATATAAAAGTAATTTGATGAAAACATTTTTGAGCAATCTTGATGTATCACGAAATGACGAGCATAGTCTATGGAAAGCAACAAAATATCTCAAACGTCCTACAAGGAGGAACATACCAATCAAAGACGCTAATGGAGTTTGGTGTAGATCTGAAAAAAGCCAAGCTAACGCATTTAAAGAACATCTAGAACAGACTTTCAACCCATTTTCATTAAATAATCCAGCAGACAGATATGAAATTGAAAACTTTTTAAATATACCTTGCCAAATGGATCTTCCGATTAGGAATATAACTTCATCAGAGGTGAGAAGTGCTATTAATAAATTAAACAACACAAAGTCTCCAGGATATGATAATATCGACTCCAAGGTAGTAAAATCTTTGCCTGAAAAAGGTGTGCTTTTTCTTACGACCATATCCAACTCTATCATGAGATTAAGTCATTTTCCATCTCAGTGGAAATATGCTGAAATAGTTATGATACTTAAACCTAATAAACCGGAAAATGCTGTTACATCTTATAGACCAATAAGCTTATTGTCAACATTTTCTAAGATTTTTGAGAGACTATTTCTTAAAAGACTTCCTCCCATAATAGAAAAACAAAATATAATTCCAGAATATCAGTTTGGGTTCCGGCACAAACATGGTACACCTGAACAATGTCACCGGATTGTTGACGTCATTACCAACACACTCGAGAGAAAACAGTATTGTTCCGCCGTATTTTTAGATGTTCAACAAGCTTTTGTGGCATATTGGACTGTTACATAAATTAAAAAAGCTTATTCCAGCACCATATTATCTTCTGCTGAAATCATATATTGATGAAAGATACTTCTACGTTTGTATCAATGGAGAAAATTCAAATTTTGGAAAAATTAAATCTGGGATTCCACAGGGCAGCGTACTTGGTCCAGTACTTTATACAATATTCACATCAGATATGCCTAATGTAGATGGTCTTACAATTGCTACTTATGCAGATGACACTGCTATATTAGCATCAAATGAATCACCAATTGCAGCCTCTGAATTGGTACAAAATGAGTTAAATCTTGTAGATAATTGGTTAAAAAAATGGAACGTTAAAGTAAATACAGAAAAGTCAATTCATATTACATTTACGTTAAGAAAAAATGATTGTCCACCTGTATACTTAAACGGTGCTATTACACCGATAAGTAACAATGTAAAATAACTGGGTCTTCATCTTGATAGAAGACTTACATGGAAGGAACATGTTAAAAAGAAACGTGAGCACTTAAATATAAAAACGAGAATGTATTGGCTGTTGGGTCCAAAATCAGAATTAAGTTTAGAAAACAAAGTAACCTTATACAACACCATTCTTAAGCCAGTTTGGACCTATGGTGTCCAACTTTGTGGGACAACCAGCAATTCAAACATTGAAATTTTGCAGAGATATCAATCAAAAACATTACGGCTATTAACAAATGCACCTTGGTTTATAACTAATAACAATATACACAAGGACCTTAAAATTCCAAAAGTAAAAGATGAAATTAGCAGTTTTAGCGAAAGATACCTTAATAGACTTAGCAATCACCCAAACATATTAGCTATAAATCTTTTAGATGATAGTGATGAACTAAACGGTTGCAAAGGTTCCATATACTTGACCTACCCTTTAGAAAATAAAATGTAAATATGTAAATAATAAGAGTTTTTGCTTTTAATTTTTCATTTACTGAGTTCATTGGAATTCAGTACCTCCGTTAATTTTAATTATTATAAGATTGCAAATAAAGATGAATTGAAAAAAAAGAAAAAAAAAAAAAAAAAAAAAAAAAAAAACTCACATATGTATATTACTCGTAGTTCTGTTTTAGTGAACACGTATTTAAGATTTTTCGTTAGTAGCGGTTAGTTCGTATTTTTGCCGATTATTCTCATAGAAATACGAAGGTCACAATCTTGCGAATTAAGTATAGCCAATATGGGTATCAAACGTTTTATTTTTATGAGGAAAAACAAAAATTTCAATATCGAAAATTTTAAAAATTCTCCCAACCAAAAATTATCGAAAACTAAGTTTTCAAATATACTTAATGATTTTTATCAGGATTCTATATAGCGTTTTTTAACCCATGTTTTTAAAGCTGTTATCAAAATTTCAGCGTTTTTAAAGCTCTTTTCGACGATATATAACACTAAACAGAAATCATCCAATCTAAATACGGAACTCGCGTAAAATTCCATAAGAAACTAAACAATATAAAATACGTTTTGAACCTTTTAAACTTAAAGCAAAACATTTCTGGATTCTTCCAACAGATTTTCATGGTTTCTATCTTAATTTAAAGTCACATATTTATTTAACCTATTACCAGGCAGATCGCACATGATTTTTATACTTTTAATATATTATTTTCTATTATTACACATATAAAATTATCGAGCTCATTCGTTTATATAAAAAAAAATTATAAAAATGATTGATCAAGATCAAAAATTGATCTATATCTGAAAGACAGGTATACGAATGTTTGGGGTCATATCAGCAACCCTTATCAGTAATTAACGGTACATATTTTGTTTGATAAAAGCTTTGCTGAAACCATTCTAAAGAGAATTCCATCAAAGAGTTATACTATTAAAGCTTTTCCAATATAATAAATTAAATTATAAATAAATTTGAAACAAATGTGTTTGTATATGAGTACACATTGAGTATTATAATACTCGTATAATGTATAACTCATAAATATAACGTCACTGAATTACTTTTCTTTGAATACATTGTTTTATAGTTGTAGTTGTAGCTGTTGTATTTTTTTTATACCCTCCACACCAGTGTGCAGAGGGTATATATAAGTTTGTCATTCCGTTTGTAATAATTAGAAAAAAAATTTTGGACCCCATAAAATATATATATTTGTGATCCTTATAACAAGCGGAGTTGATATAGCGATGTCCGTCTGTCCGGCTGTCCGTCTGTCCGTCTGTGGAAATCAAGATGACGACTTCAATCGGGTAGCTAGGGTGCTCGTTGGTATAAAAAATGATTCACTAACATCCTGAAAAGTTTGCTGTTTAAAATCGTCCAAATCGGACGATTAGGGCCCGAGATTTGAATGAAGAACTAAAAAAAGTCTTGATAAAATATAATTTTCTATGTTGTTCTTGTCACGATCACGCCCTGAATGGTGCAGCTACAGTGATCATTTTTAGTGAGAACGATTCAACAAATTCATGGGAAGATTTCTATTTCAAAAATCGTTAAAATCGGCGGAACAGGTCCAGGGAAATCTCTGAAAAAGTAAAAAAAAAAGGAAAAATATGGTGTTTCTATATTGTTCTTGTTGTTATTCTAAATGTTGTGTTGTTGTCATAGCTGGACTTGTTGTTTTTGTGGTCGTTGTGGTAATAATATAATAAAAACTAACCGTTTGTACATTTTTGTATTAACTCTGGTAGAAAAATTTAAAAGTTTCCATTGTTTTGGCATCACTAAAAAAATTTACAAGATCATTTCTGTCATTGCCACGAGCCTGGCAGCACAGTTTCAGATCGATTGGGTCACGGGAAAGGGGTTAAAATCGCTCCAAAATTTTTTCGACAAGCAGACACTACGAGTTATTATAAAGGGAGTAAAAATTCACCAGCATCTAAAGCAAATAATGTTAAAATAACTAGTTGTTAATAAAAAGAAACCAATAAACAAATAAACACTAAATTTAGCAAAAAAAATTTTATGTATTAATTTAAAGAGAAAAACACAAAAATTACGTTTGATGTTGTATTTTTTGTGTGTAATATTTACATATACATACATACACATATTAAATAATACAAATAATATACATATATTCTATATATGTATATCCATAATAACTGCATGTTAGAAATAAATCGGTATATTATTTTATTTACATAAAATTCTGAAATATTTTGTTGTGGGGAAAATACATTTCTTTTGCATTAACAGAGTGTCACTACATTTTGCTCAGCGTGACTATGCCACAGTAGATGGCGCCACAACTTTTGTTCTAATTAGCTTTGCAATAGTTATTTCTATTTTAACATGAATGTTAATATTTTCAACTGGATATCATACAGAACAATGTTGAGAGTATACACGGGCTGGTCTTTTATTTCATATGTTTTTTCATTATTCTTTTACAAATATGAACATAAGTTTGGCATATTAACTTTTTGTTGTCTTTACAAAATAGAGTTACCGAGTTCATCAGTGAGTTTTTAGCTTTCAAAACAGTTCTACATAGTTATATAGAATTATTATTCTGCTTTACCTACAAAATATCTGATTGCGATTACATCTAATTTTTAAAAATTGTTTATAATTACTAAAGCATTATTATTCACATAAATACAAAATTGCACTTTTTAAATTTTCCATTCAAATTTAAGAAAATATCAATTCTAAAAACTGGAATTAAAAATATCCAATTATAAATTACAATTAATTGAATTTCAGAAAATTATATCAAAACGTCGGCAATTATAATTTTAAATTTAGAAGACATCAATTGCATCTTTAATATATAAATTTTATTCGTTAAACACAAATTGAAATTCCAAAAAAAAAAAAAAAAACACCAAATACCTATGTTTACATATAAAAAATTTTTACATTTAAAAAAAATATTGACATTCAGGAGAAATTAATAGCTTTTCAGTACCGCGATTCAGTAACTTCTCTTAACGATAGTCGAATCGTTAAAAAAAGAAAATTGCAAAATTATCAGTAAAATTTTGAAACGATATTCGCTATTGTTAAAGTCAGCTGTTGTTGTTATCTAAACGACAACCATTTTTGTGTTGTTTATTCAATCGATAAAAACTTAAATTTTTAGGTTGAAATGTCGTCATACATAAATAAAAATCATAAAATAGTGAAAATATTTTTATTAAAAAACTTTTTTATATAAATAAAAAAATTAAATAGCATATTCAATTCATTATTTCATTTTCAAATAAATACACAGAAATATTAGTAAAAAAAATAGAGATATTATACATAAACATAAAATCATCCTGTCAAACACGAAGTAATTTGTTTTTTTCTATTCTTCTTTCTGTTTTTCGCTTATTTTGACAGAGATGCCACTCGTTTACAATTTAAATAAATAGAAAGATAGATTTGTCGACTGTCGTTAAGATGTGTGTACTTAGGGAATCACTTAATCCTTAGTGCAAGCAAGCTGTCGATATATTTTGCGATTGTCGGATCGTTGAAATTTACAGAATCGCACTACAGAAAACATTAATTTAAATTCAATGAATTTTAGAAAACGTCAAATGATATTTAAGAATTGCGAACATAAAAACTGTTACATGAATAAACGCAATTTGATGAGAATGTTATTTTTTATATATAAATTTTCACAATTTTTTTTGGATGAAAATTTGAAGTTTTTCAGAAAATAAAGAGAACAAATTATTTTATTTAAAATGTTTGGGACATTTGGTTTTTTGCGCTTGGCATCCCTAATTTGAATATTTATTATTATAAATTTATTCTCTATGTTTTCCAAATATGGCAATATTTTAATAAAAAAATTGAGAGAGTTTGTTTTGGTTATTATTTTGTTACTCCATCCGACCTATATGGCCGCAATGAAGAAATATTTGGCCAGTTAAAAGAAACTATACAGCCATCTCCAATTAGCACGATTTAATGCATATAGCCACCCTACACAACCCTACCTTTGCAATAGAGGTTAGGGCGAGCAATTTAATTAGCAAAAACTAAATTAAAAGAGAAGTTATGTCATATAACCGGAAACGCATGCATATAGGTATATAACCTAAATGCGTGCCGATCAGCAACCACGATGACCAAAAAGCAAACACCGAAATAAATCCGAAATAATAGAAAAGACGAAAACCAACCCAAAGAATTTGCTGAAATAATTTGGTATTAAGTTTAACAAATTGTTTAATTTTTCATTTACATTTATTATCAAGACTCAAACCGAGGTGGAGGGTATCAAAGATTCGGCACAGCCGAATTTAACACTCTTACTTGTTTTTTTTTGTAATTTAGCGCATGTTCGTGTTTTATGATTATAACGTCACTTTGCAAAAAATTGGACACTAGATCGATTTAAATATATTTCTTTATCTTTCATCATATGCTTCGTGGAAAAAGGTTAAATGTTGGCTTCAAAGCTAAAAATTAAAGTTTTTCGAGATTTTGCTCGAAGATTGGGTCGCAATCTAAGGGTAGTTCAAAATTTTTTAAAGAGTCCCACAAACTATGGAAAACCAAAAGGTGCAGGCAAAAAAAAATCTATCTAGCCCAATCTGGAATCATTATTACTGTTTGGTAGGCTTTAAATAGTGAAGAAAACGTGGTTTGTTCCAAATATGACCATAGTTCAGAGGTTACTACCACATCACACAGCTGCTAGAATGAAGTGTGCACATGTCAACATTGGTACGGATTGGAACAGGTTAGTCGTATAATGATGAAAAAGACTATATGTGCAATAAAACTTAAAATGGGTACAAACATAAAAAATTTCCAACTAGGTCATATTTTCCGACGAAAAACATGGAATTTAGATGGCCCAGACGGCAACCGGGGCTACGTCTCTCCAGGTAGGAAAGGAAACCCTAATATTAACAAAAACGAATTTTGGAGGGGCATCATTGATGAGGTGCCGACAGTACATAGCAATTCAATTTGTTTCATGTAGAATGAATAGTGCTGATTGAATAAGAACGTTGGAAATGAGCTCGGTTTATTTTGTAGAAAAAAATCCAAGCAAGAGGTTAGTGCTGCAACTAAGAATTGGGTTTCCTTCAAAACAATTTCTGTTTTGATCCCCCGATCTGAAGCCAATGGAAATCGTATGGGGTATTTTGTCAAACAGGGATTACTCCGAAAATCGCCAATATGCTGACGTAGCTTCGTTGAAAACCGTCTTATTGGAAGAATGGTAGAAAACAAGCGAAATTGAAATATAGCATTTAGCAGAAAATATGGACAATAGAGTTTTTATTTTAATTTAAAATAAAAGTGGAAGAATTCTTTATTAATTTTTTTTACAATTGCATTTCATTTAAGAGAAAGTATTAATGACGTTATAATTATGAAATATGAACCTGCGATAAATTGAACAGACTATCAAGCAAGAGCATATTCAAGGAAGAGTAATTCATCCGAGAGTCCTAAGGGAAACAATTATACCCTATGTATGGCTTGTAGAATTCAATGTGTACTCATTATTTCTAACCAAATAATTTTTATATCTATTTTTTACAATGTAAACAAATGCACCATACTGTTGCTTCATTTTACAGCAAAAACCGAAATTTATATTTTTCTCTGGTAAAAGCCAAATTCCGATTTCATCGTATAAGTTTAATAGAATATTAAACTAAAAAACTTATTGTATGCTAACATCGGTCAACGTTATTATAAAGGAAACTCCGGTAATATTTAATTCTTTTTATTTATTTTATATAAGTCTATGGAGTAAATCCTTACAGACATTAAAATCATGAAATATAATATAAAAAATTTTACCATATGAAATGACAAATTTGTAAATTTAACGGTTTAAATACAGAATAATGTTACGTTTTACAATACTAATACTTAGAGAATAATCAACAAATTGATACAAATCTTCTTAACGGATCGGCGTTGGCATAGTTGGTACGGAAAACTGGAATTGGTCGATGAGGAACATCAAATGAAATATTGCGTAACAAGAATTCTGACGATACATTATCTTTAATCAGATTAAGCAAAAACGACACATTCAGCATGGTTCTACGGCTCTTAAGTATTGGAAATTTAATTAACGCTAATCTACTGGCATAAGTTGGCAAATTTGTGGCCGGATTCCAGGAGAAACACCGCAAACAGAACTGAAGAAATTGTTTTTGAATGGATTCAATATGATCTATGTGGATGTTGTATAAAAGATTCCAGATAATTGCGCCATATTCAAGTATAGGTCTTATGAGCGATGTATATAACTGTTTAGTGATATATGGGTAAGTAAATTCCTTGGCCCATTGCTTAATAAAAGCCAGTCGTCATAATGATGTGTGAAATGAAACTCAGTTTTGCATCAAACAAAATTCCCAGATCCAGAAATGTATGAACTGCTACCCAAGGAGCAATTTAAGTTTATGTAGTTTCTTCTTGAAAATCGCATATATTTACATTTTTTCATATTCACTTCCATTAAGTTTATATTGCAACACAACATAGAAGTTATGAAGGTCCATCTGTAGATATAAGTGATCACTCTTTTCATTGTAAGTAAGGAAAATTTTAACATCATCAGCATACATTAATATATTGCAAAATTTTATAGTGTTCACGAGATCGTTTATATTGTTTTATTGAATTTCTTTCACAACAAGAATAAATCTTATAAATTACAGTAATAGCAAGTAACATTTGTAATATTAACATTGAGTTACATAATAATGGACAAAATAAAGTTGACATTTAACATAGATTCAAAAATATTTTTTAAGTTCCTTTTTGAAAAGTAATGCGTTGCTTTGTACTTGGATATATGATGGTAAATTGTTCCAAAGACACGTAGTGTAGTCTTGTAGACATTAGATATTTGTATTTTTGTGATCTCAGGTTTCTTCCACGAGGCGATTGTGCAAAAATAATTTTGTTAAAAAGATATTCTGGTTTCTTCAGATAAATAATCTTATGCATCATTAAAAGACGTTTACATAAGGACTTTTAAATAAGGAAAAAATAATTGGTCCCAGATGGCTGCCTTGAGAAACTCCCGAAAGGACGTTTATATTTTTAGATGTTTTATTTTTATATATAACATTCTGTTGTCTATCACATAAGTAAGACTTGATCTATTTTAGACTATCGGGGGTAAACCCCAATAAATTTAATTTTTTTAAAAGAATATTATGGTTAACTTTATCAAACGCCTTGCTAAAGTAGGTGTATATAGATAGCATCAGTTTGTTTACTATTTACAAATCCTCGGTTGACTAAAGTAGTTAATTGTAAAAGATTAGTTGAGCAACCCTTCCAAAAGCCATGCTGAAACGGTAATATTAAAGATGATACCTTATGGCTCAGGTAGTCTGAGATGAATTTCTCGAAAAGTTTGGGTATTGAACTAAGTTTGGCAATTCCTCTATAGTTCTTTACATCAGATTTTCAACTGGATTTGAATAACGGAATAATATATGAATTTCTCCATTGATGGATGTGTTAAACATGATGGTCAAAGGAACAGATAAACTTTCAGCACAATACTTTAAAAGACAATTGGGAACGCCATCAGGTCCATGGTTAAATGAAGTTTGTAATCTCTTTATTCATGTGCAACTTCAGCAAGTTCAATAAATGGTAAACGAATTGTTTGATTTGAAGCAAGATAAAAAGGATAAAACTAGAGTTATCATATTGGGCATCGGAATAAGTTGTAGCAAAAAAGTCAACAAACATGTAACTTATAGCAATATCATCACCAGATTCGAAGTTTTGAAATTTTATAACAGGCGGAAATTCGTGAGATCTTTTAGAATTTACAAAATTATAGAACGATTTTGGATTCAGCTGAAATTAGATTTCATTTTATTTTATTTATATAACTGTTGTAAAGACTAATATTCAATAAATTGTATTCAGCCCAGCAAATACAATATTTTCCGTAATCAGTAAGAGTACAAGTTGCCTTATACTTTTTGTAAAGTTTATTTTTTCATTTTTTAACATCGATAGTCGCTTGGAACTCCAAGGAGGGCCAGTGTGATTAAAAATAATCCGTTTTGGAATACATTTATCCATAATGCATTAAATTGTTTTATAGAATATATCAATCATCATATCAATATTAAAAGAGCTGTTATTAGTAATAACCAACAATTCATGCCAATCAGTGTTACGTATAAAACGATTTATCAAATCATAATTAGAATGCTTAAAACAAAATACTTTCTCACTTTTTACACGTTGTTTATGGACAAGAGAAAAAGGAAACCTACATCTAATTTCAATAGTGGGATGGTGAAGGTCTTCTGGTTTAGTGCTCGGACAGGATCATATTATTGTGCATTCATTTGGATCATTGACGAATACTAAATCCAGCAATGCTCCATTGACGATGATATACAATTTGTTCGATACAGGCAAAGGTCAGAAATATCGTTTAAGAAATCATCAGAGATTCAGGTGGATAATTCCATGAGATAGCAGGTAAATTATAATCGCCAAGTACAAAAACAGAATCCGTTGAGTTTGAAGATTGTGCCACAATTTTAATAGCTCAAAGATGGTTTTCATAAACAATATAATCAACACACGGAGGGATAAAAAAGCGGGTTACAAATATTTGTTTATTTTTTAAGTTTATTTTTACGCAAATAAATTCAGTATCAGAAGAAGAGTTAGACAGAAACAATTCAGATGAAAAACAGCTAGTGACTGCAATAAGTACTACTCCTCCATTACGATCATTACCTCTGTCTCTCCGATATATTTGATAATTGTTACAAAGTATTTCCATATTAAAAACATTATGCTTTAGCCATTTTTTCAGTGAGTGCAAGAATATTTTATTTAGAGTCATAGCTTTTGATTAATAAATTTATTAATATCGAATTTAACCCCAGAACGTTTTGATAAACGAGGCTGAGTTGGTTATCAGTGAATATATTTAGTTTTTTAAAATGTTATCCACTTGTAACGGAATACGAAATTTTTTCTAGGGTTATTCTTAATTATATACTCACGTATGAATGTATTATTGGGCCAAAAGCCCTGATCAACAAATTTGCCGTAGAGATCAAAAGGCACAGTTAGCGTGAAAGAAGTTATATCTCTCGGTTCAGAATATGTGAATTTCATGATTGAAATTGACGAATCCAATTGACAGTTATGTAATTATCAATATCATCCGTAGATGTATCGAATGTAAAACGGGAAATGAAGATCGACTTTCTATGGGGAACAATATTTAGTTGTTTTGTTCCGAGTTTGATGGAGTCATTAGAAGTAGATGGTGCTATTACGGCGTCAAAATGATTCAATGCAAGTTGTTGTATGTTGAGATCATTTGGATTGGGCGTATTTAAATGTTGATCAGGTATTTGAGAATTAGTAGATTGTGAAGTAACAGGTTCAGAATAAGATGTCTTAGAGCTTGTTGGATCAAGCTCATGAATATGAGCTTTATTTATAGACGGCAAAGGAGAGACATTACCAGTTTCCATTGGGCTTTGAGATGCAGTTCCCGATGAAAAAGTTAAAATAGGTATACTTGGAGGATTAGTTACTGTCTTTTTACGTTTTGGAGAAGAAATATGTTGCGTATTGGCAAATTTATCTAAATAGGATAATTTGTGAATAATTCACCTAAGTTAGCAGGCTTACCTTATAGTGATATGACGTCATTACTAAGTTGTTCAAATTCAGTTTTGGAACTTTTGAAAAATTTATAAAACTCCACAATAATTTTTCTACAGCGAGAGCAGGTCCATTGCAGGAAGTTTGCAGGATCAGCCAGTGCCTCTGCATAGCGTGACTTAAGGCCACTACATTTTAAATGGTAGTTTCCCAAACACCAAACGTTCATTTCCGGTAATAATGCAATTAGTGTTTAAGCAATCCATAATAAATAACGTGAAGATTTGATTATAAATTTATTATAAATTTATTACTTGTACGAATTTGTTTGTTGGGATGTATGAGTTATTTTCTTTGTGATGATGTTACAATAGTAGAAAGTATGCAGTTGATTGTTCGTTTTTAATTTTTGTTAGGGCGGGTCAAATTGTATGCAACGATTTTTCTTGATGAAGCGTATAGCAAAAACGTAATCTATAGCTGATTCTGAGAAATTTTTCTCAAGAGACCATAGCTCTAAGTCGGACTTGGAGAACCCCAAAATTTCAAAATAAATATTTTTCCATATATACATAGAATAATTTAATTAAATTCATCATAAAATCGTATAGAATTATAGTAGATTTCTCAATCTGGGGTTGTTTGAAAGATATTTTTATCACCTTTCAGAATCTGTATTGATACCTGTAGAATAAGTCGTCAATGGCAGCATTGTTCAATTGAACAACTTTGTAACACTGAATAATGATGTTAAATACTTAAATAAAAACTCGGTTATCAAAGTTATTATGGATAATCAAGAACCATCAACATCGTCTTATTAACAATGTTATTTGATGATCGAAAAGCAATACGCGATAGAGCTATCAAAAAGATTTTACACTATCGAGAAAAATTGTACGATCCAACTAAACTCAGAGTTTACAAAAAATATATCTTAAATTTCAATGCTACCGATTATGTCAATATGGTTGACATGAATAACGACGCTATATTATTTGAACCAGCATTTACTCGACAGATTCCATATGATCACTTGGTAGAATACTTAGATTTCGATGAACCACCACTGGCTGATCCACAAATTCCAATGCACATACAAGGAACAGAAAGACATGTACAATTATTAACGAGTGTTTCAAAACGAGTTATAGAAAAGACTCGTGAAGGAGTTATGGCAGTGACATTAGAAAGTCGTAAGAAAACTCCTCGAATGGAAAGTAAAAAGGACCTTAAAAAATAATATTACAACGTTAAAACATTAAATTGTAGGTCGAGAATAATATTTAAAAATAAATTGAATTAAAAATGTAAAAATAGTGTTTTTTGTTGAAGCCTTGAAAATGTTGTTTTCTTCAGATCGATTTTCCTACAAAAAGGAGTTCGAAAACAAAAAAATTTATCGTAATAAAAGTTGTTGGAAATTATCCGAACTTTCATAATCTGCAAAAAAATCTCGAAAAATCGAAGAAACTTCAGAATTTATTAGTTAAAATTTCGTTTTAGGCTATTTTTCGGCAAAAAAAAATTCCTAATATCTCTACTAAAAATAAAAAAAAAAAATGGTATCAATACAGATTCTGAAAGGTGATAAAAATACCTTTCAAACAAGCCCAGATTGAGAAATCTACTATAATTTTATCCCATTTTATGACGAATTTAATTAAATCATTCTATGTATATATGGAAAAATATCTATTTTGAAATTTTGGGGGGCTCCAAATCCGACTTAGAGCTACGGTCTCTTGAACAAAATTTCTCAGAATCACCTATAGATTACGTTTTTGATATACGCTTCATCAAAAAAAAAAAAAAATAACCCGCCCAATATTATATATGGTCAAAAACGTGAAAATGTCAACCGTGGCAAGAAATTTGGTTTCCTAAATGTTGGAATTTTTTTAATATTTCTTAAAATAATGGACTTTTAACAGTCTGGCAACAATAAGAAATTTGAAAAAAATTGTAAAAGATTTTGACATTTGAGCACTTTTGCAATAAATAGCAGATAGCAGAAAAATGGAACGAAATGAAGGCTGCGGCAAAAAGGTAAATGATATTATAATGTGAGGGTTATTTTTGTTTTTATTGAACTTTTCGGGAAAAAAATTCCTTACTTAAACTAACCCAAGGAATAAATTCCAAGGCAGTATTTTGAATAAGCTAAAAAAGGCTTTTGAATAGTGCCGCAGATTTCATGTAACGTGGCAGTCCGAAAAACGTTTCTGGTATTTATTTCGATTTTTATTCATATTTTGCAAAAAACGGTTACAGTTGCTAAATTATGAGCAATTTAAAGAGCGTAACGTGGCAGTCTTTGTCCTGAATATGAGCAATTTGCTTTGAATACAGCTTTTTAAAATATTAACAGGTTCGTTTAACAAAAACAGCAAAAAATACAAATTATATCAACAAACTGAAAGATAACGGGAAGTTTGATGAATATAAAAAGAGAAGAGCAGCGGCTTCGCGGGCATACCGCTTAAAGAAAAAGAATGAGGAATGTAAACTAAGTCAAGCAAAATTATATACAGTGGTTGAGGAACGTCGCGCAATAATAAGAGAGCGTGTTCGGAAACACAGAGAAGGTGTAAAGGCAAAGAAGGAGAATGAACCTACGGTGTCCCTTGACATGATGGAAGGCTATAGGGCAACGCAAACGTTGGGAAAAGCTGTTAAAAAAGTTAAAAAAGCTCTGCCTTCCTGTCCAAGGAAAAAAAAGAAGTTCTGGCTGCAATAGTTTCCAGCATAGACAAAATCGGTGAAATTAATTTAGCTAATGCTCTAACTGAAAAGCCGACTAAGAAACCAAAAAATGTTGATCCATTAAATTTGGACATAAAAAGCTTCTTCGAGAGAGATGACATTTCTCATTTCCCTAAAGCCCGAGACGTGAAATCTTTCATTGCGGATGGGCAAAAAGTTCTAATAGCTTTAAGATATATGACCTTAAGTTTGAGGGAAGCTCACGCGTTATTTGTAGATGAAAGAAATGGTGCAGAAAAAGGTAAGTATGTGTGAGAAATTGACCGATATATGTGCATGGTTCCTCGTTTAGAATATAAAAAAGTGTCACTTTTATCGTCATATTTTGTTTTTACTTTTGCTTTTATAGAGTTTTGTGGTTTAACTAAATTTAGTAGTCAACGTCTGCAATGGGTGAAATTAATAAATGACTTACCACATAACCTTTGCTTATGCTTCTACCATTCGAATTACATCGAAGCCGTTGCCGCTTTGCATTCAGTTGTTCCCTTAATTCTAAGCTACGAACAAGGATTTACCAACAAATTCTTATGTGAAGACTCAACTATCGATTGCTGGTTTGGAAGATGTCAAAGTTGTGTTGGCGTCAATGAAGAAAGATTGAAGGCCTTAGTGGAAGGAGCAATCCTAAAAAAGCACGTAACATGGAAAGTTTGGAAAAAAGCCTTGTATCTAAAAGAACGGAACAAAAAGAAGCAAACGGATCGATTGAAGATCTTATCGGACATATTGCAAGCCTTTCTCCACAATTTCTGAAGCACTGCTTTGTTAAACGGGAACAATCATGGATATTCAATCTTGAAGACCGACCTCGAGCCCTTAGTTTGCAATATAAGGAAGGCCAAGATGAAGTTCAGAGCGCGCATTGGAATCAACGGCAACTCAGCCTGTTCACACCGACTTTTATATACAACGGTATTCTTTGTTCCAAAGTTTTCGTTACAGACAATTTGCAACACACTAAGGATACGACCATTCCTTTCGTTTACAAGCTGGCATCGGACCATCATCCCAATTAAAAAATAAATATATCGCGGCTATAATACCACACCTAGAAAAAGAATTTGGAGTGAAGATATTTTGGAACTTCTTCGCAACTTCGCGCGGTAAGGGTTGTGTTGACGGAATCGGTGCCACTGTTAAGACTGTTGTGCGAAAGCACATTAAAGTACGGCATGTTATTGTTAACAGCGCACTAGAGTTTGGAAGCACATTTAAGCGCACGCAATCCAGAACTGATCTTGAAGAATTTACAAGCAAAGACTTCGATAAAATAAATGAGCACTTAGGCACTACTCAAATATTTGCTAATGCTCAACAAGTTCGGAATATATCATCGGCTCATCAAATTCAAGAAATTTGTGGCAAGGCCGTTGCATACACAATCTCGATGCAAGGGTACCAAAATGCCTAAGTTTTCATGTTTGAATCCAAAATGTTTTAAAACTCCAGAATGAGACTGTTTTTTTTTTTTTGTTATTGTTACTGTTAACTAAAAAATAAAAACCAAAGTTAAAAATTGAGTATTTATGTCGAATGGCCACACCCACTTTCTATGAACAAATGCGAATATAAAGTATGTGTATTATAATCCAGGCTTGTTTAACTATACACTTTCCTTGTTTTTCGATTCCCTTTAATTGATAAATTCGAACGATGTAACGTGGCAGTCCAACATGTAACGTGGCAGTCCGTACATTTTCGCGTTAAACTTTTTATTTCTGCAAATATATTAAAAAATTTACACGCAATAATACTTACTGAACCCTTGGCTATCACTTGTCCAGAAATTGTATTTATTCGTCAATTAAAAGAGCAGAAATTTGGGAAAATGTAACTGCACCTCAAATAGTCCTTCCAAAATTATGTAACGTGGCAGTCCACTTTAAGCGTTTGTAACTTTTTTGACCGGGTACATTATGAAAACACTTTCTTAACACAAAATTTGTAGTATTAGGAGATTTGTTCTATGAATAAAAAAAATAAGACCCAAAATTGATTTTAAATGAGATAAATCAAAAAACTGCGTACGAGTGTAACGTGGCAGTCCGTGTTTTTGACCATATATATAAAGAAAACTTTAACAATTTATTAAATCAAAACAAGTTAGAATACCCAAAGTTATAGTGAGGGATCATACTTTGAAATGTTCTGCGAGCTAACAAATTATGCAATATTTCAAAAAAGTTTCAAATTTGTCTTGACTAAAAGTCTTGGCAATTATAATATTACTTTATATCAGTAAAATTTTAAATATTTCTATCTGAATTAGCTTGCAATATGTTACTTTAAAGATAAAAATTTGTAGAAGAAATAAATATCAGAAGAACTGAGTGTTTGATTATTTTCAAAATCAATATTATAAGAGCCATCCAAAATATATGTATGTGTCTCAAATTTAAATTTTGTTCTACGCTTCATCAGGTTAATATATGTTTTGGAGAAAATGTTCTTAAAAATCAATTGAAATACTCGTTTTGGTGTTGTAGCTATTAATGTCAGAAAAAGGCTAATTTAATACCAAATCTAAACTGGATGAAACGGTTGAACATTTGTTTATTTGTTTATTGATCCCATGGAAAACAATTGGTTGTTGGATGTGTTTATAGACCAAATAAGAGACTAGATCATAATGTTTTTCAAAATATTCTTGAAACTATAATTATAAATTATGAAGGCGTTATGTGGGCATATTTTTTCAAACGTCATCAATGGCTTTATTCTACTAGACATAATGGAATAAATTGGCCTTTCCCCAACTACATTGCAGTTTTAACATAGTTTACTGCTGCTACAAGTAACTCGTTACTTGATCTTTTCTTTGTCAGTTGTAAAAAGACAATCCTACTCTACGATCAGCTCTCAGTACCCTGTTCCTTAAAATGCAAGTAGTGGATGACGCTATAACTTATTATAATTTCAAACAAATAGACCAAAACGCGATGTCATTCGGATTACCTAGAATCTGGGACTCTATATACTATATGCCTTCGGTTGATAATCACTTCCGAATTTTAAAAACAAAACAAACAAAAGCACAATAACAAAAGGAAAGCTTGGTTCAATCAAATTATTTCTCAACTGTTACCTCAAATTACCCATATTTCTAACACTATTATTGTAACAAAGAAGTGTCTTTCCACAAACTTCAAAATATGCTAAAGTTTGTGACAGCGAAAATTTCTGTTGTTTGTGATTTTTAGACTTATTATTCAAATATTATTTTAGAGTATTTCCACTTAAAAAAAAAAATAAAAAAAAAAATTTTAAACATATTAGCTTTTGAAAACTTTCCTTCATTGAGAAAATTTTATATGAAAATAATTTCAATTGACAGAAAATTTTCAAACAAACAACACGGCTGCAATAGAATTAAAAATTTGTAATTTAAAAAAGGAAAATAAATGCAGCTTCGTGGATTAAGGATAAACATTTTATTTTAATTTGTATACAGCAATTTTATAGCTTTGGTAATTTTTTTTTTTTAATTTTGTTTTTAATTGGTTATAAAAAAAAAAATTGTTTTCCTTCTTAAATTTATAGGATATTTGTTGTTTCCAGATTTTGTAATATTCTTGATTGAGCGACATAATTATTGCTACTCTCAGCGAGGATATTTTGTGGTATTTTGTTTCGAACTCCAAAACTGAATTTTATTTAGCTAACGGAAAAAAACTCCACCTATATTTAAACTTGCTGAGGATTTGCTGAATCTGGAAAATTATTTGCATATGTACATATGTATGTATGTATACAAATTTAGCATATAATAATAAAGAGGACGAAAGATTTAAATGTAATAAAAGAAAAAGGGAAAAGGAAAAAATAAATTGCGAATAAAATTTATAATAGTGTGAATATAAAAGAAAAATTTTAAGGTACTCGCGGAGAATATTTGTTTAAACTTGATAAGTGATTCCTCAAGAAAATACCTAGTGCTAAAATGTGATAAAAAAATAAATAATAATAATAATAACTTCAATATCAATAATTTTTAATTCAATTTTTTTTAACTTATTTAATATTAATAATTCTTAACTTATTTTTTTTTAATCAATTTTAATAATTTCATAAGTACTTTAAAACTTAACTAGCTAATTTTTTTTAAATAATTTGGGTTTGTTTAAAATTAATATGAAAATATGGTCACCTAAATTTCAATATCAATTCGTGAAAACATTTATTAATCGAATTCATTAATACTCAATCACTCATTTAAACTTTACAACTCCTTACACATACATTCCCATCACACAATTTTGAAACTTAATTAATTTAACATACTCTCAGTTAGAATTTAAATTCTTTGAGAGCTCCCACACATACTTATAGAATCAATTATCTGTCAAACACATTCTTCGTCACAAGCGCTTGGAGACATAGATGGATATGACAATGTAAGTTGTTTAATTTTCTATATAAAACATATACTCACTTGAAATTATAGGAATATGAATATCGAATAGATACTTTTTTTTGTTATATAATTTTTATAAAATATTTTAGCAAATAGAGTTGTCGCATAATTTTGTTTTATTCGATATTCATGTTAAATAATCAAGTACAACATACATTTTGATTTTTAATTTTAATAACACTGATAAAATTATATAAATTTTTAAACATAAAATGTTGAAAAAAAAAATTTAATTAAATACAAATAGTTATTCCATAATTTTTTTTTGTCGTTAACTTATAAAGGTGACCAAATTTATTTAAATGAGTATTGCTTTAAGTCATTTTTTTACTATTTTTAATTCTACCATTATCTTTTTGTTTAGTTTTAGTTGTGTTCTAAATAAATAAGTTTTCGTATTGATTCTCAAGATGAAATTTTAAATTTTGAATTTATTTTTATTACGAAAGGTGAAGTCTTAGGTATGTAGGTGAATTTATTTTTTATTTTTTTTAACGGGCTGACAACGAATTTTGTATTTAGTCAGCATGGAGAGAGGGCTTAGGACATGGGTAGCAATTAAAAACTTTAGCTACTCTTCAATCGGCAACTTGTATTTCTATTTATTTCTCTTTATATCGGTTTGTTGTTTTTAAAATTTTATCACTTATAGTTTGACATCATGCTACCTAAAGAAATAAAATCAACTGTATCCGATTCGAATTCTATCTTTGAGGGATAATGAACACACCCCAACGACGAGCACAGCCGAGATCATAGGTAGTCTTGTTCCCAAAGAGGTAGGCCGAGATGGTGAATCGTCACAAGTTTTACCCATTCCATAGTCAAGTAAAAAATATCTTCCCATTGCTATGGTACCATATTTGCCCAAAGTACTTGAAATGTTATCGGAAATATGTCAAGGATAATGGTCTACACTCAGACCGACAATCAGACTTTCGTACTAAACACAGCTGTATAACTGCATTTATCGATATATCTGGATATATTATTGATGGTAGTATTGCATTCCTTGCGCTTTTAGATCTCTCAAAAGCAATCGATACTGTGAATCATGACATACTCAGCATGAAGCTAAGAACTTTTTTACCCTATACCACTATGTGGTTTGGGTATAATGACTTTCTGCTGCTGTTTGTAGCTACCAAAAATATTTAACCTAGACCCATCTTTTATTATACCGATCGAATCAGAATCACTATCTGATTCGATTTAACGATGTCCGTCCGTCCGTCCGTCTGTGTGTCCATGTAAAGCTTGTAATCAAACTGCAGGTCGCAAATATGAATATGTTTTGACGAAATTTGGCATATAAGCTTTTATCAGCCATCGGATGAAAGCTGTTGAAATTGGTGAGAATCGGTCCATGTTTAGACCTAGCCCCCATACAAATGACCAATATGAAATCAGCATAAATTGCCATAAGCTCCAAATTATCATATAAATCTTAGTCAAATTGGGTTGTATATGTTTATTACATCCATTAATCAGTAGTCCAAAAATGATCCCTATGGGACAACTCTTAGTCATAGGTCCCATATAGAGCTGCTTCCCGAACTTCACCTAAATCTATCAAAAAACAAAAATATTGCACTGATTCTTCTCAAATTTTGGTTGTATATATTTGCAAAATACAAGAGACTATACCAAACATGGTCAGGATCGGTCCATTTTTGGGCCTAGTCCCCATATAGATATATCATCCGATATGAACTTTTTCATATCTGCAGCCAAAAATATTAATAAAAATCCCACTCAAATGTGATTTATTCTTATTTTCTATATCCAATTAGTTGGGCCTGAGAGATAGGGTCTCTAAACGCATGGTATAGGGTATCGTATAGTCGGTCTAGACCGACTATAATTTTCTTACTTGTTAGTTTTTCTTCTGCTGCAACTCGCTTTATATCATCTTACGTTTACGCTAATAATTATCATAATAATTTGTGAAATTTGCTTTCAGTACAAATGAGCATCTCATAAGGTTCAATTCTAGTACGTCTTCTTTTTACTATATAAATGAATGATTTGCCAAGACAACTTTCGTGTTGTAAAGTTCATATATGCAACTTTATACATGTGGTCATTTTAAAAAGTAAAATGACTGTGTTTTGAACGTAAATGTAGATCTTATACAAATTCATGTATGGGCTATCGGATATGTATCTATACATCATAGCCTATGGGACCACTACTACATGAACACCTGAGCTTTCACCTTCATTATCAAATATTGTACTTAACCGCCAGATTATCGGAATTACACAAAAACCCAAAAATCTCAGAATTTTTTTCGGCAAAACACTCACCTGGTCTGATCATATAAGTGTCGCTTCAAGAAAAATATATTCAATGTTTCGATCACTGTGAAAAATTCTACACCTTACACCAGTCCCTGTATGATTTCTACTTATACAAATTTTTTTAATACGAAATTTATTATACGGCTGCGAACTAGGTGCTAGCTGTAATCATATTAGCTCTAGGAAATTAACAACTACTGCAAATCTTTATTTAGAAACATCTATAATTGGAAAAGATCATCATAACACCGTACGAACGAAAACTGTACACTGTTAGTTTTGCCGATTCCTTGAAGATACGAACATGCGTAAGATTATATTAACAGGCGAACCTACATATCTATTTAATTGGATATCCTTTTTAAATTCAAGAAGATACAATTCTATAATTCAAATTAGGGAAAGGAATTTGGTCTCCGAATGACAGTTTTATATTCAATGCAATCTTCAAAGCCAACATCTAAAAATTAAAACATTATCCACTCGCGATTGGAAAAATCTGAAACACCCCTATAATTACGACAACAATTGTTTCAATCAAATTTATTTAAAAAAATCTAAAATAATTCATTAGCAGTTATACAATAATAAAATTAAAAAGATAATAATAAAAATAAAAGTGTAGTAATAAAATAGAAAACAGAGAAATTTTATATAATGTTTATGATTTAATTTCGTTTTTTCCGGTCGCGAGTGGATAACGTGTCAATTTTTAGATGTACGCGTTGAAGAACATATTCTGTTTTTTTAACAGTACACGTGCAAGAAAACGAATTTAAAATAAAGCTACACTCGAATCTGTGTCGTTTATGTGTATTCGAAACAAAAAATACGTGATAGAAAAATGTTCGTGTAGATAACGAAATATTAAAACGAAACACAGTCATGATTGTATTTGGCAACGTACAAAACTTAGAAACACACTTAATTGACATGAAAATAAAAATATGTATTGGCTGTATTTTCTAAACCCTGCTTTTTATACCCTATACCACTATGTGGTCAGGGTATAATGACTTGTAGTTAACAAAATATTTGACCATCTTTTATTATACCGATCTACTCCGAATCACTTTCTGAGTCGATTTGGCAATGTTCGTCCATCCGTCTTTGTGTAAAACTTGCAATCAAACTACAGGTCGGAAACATAAATATATTTTGATTAAATTTAGTGTATAGGCTTCAACCGGCCATAAGATGAAATGGAGAAAAACGGTTAATTTTCAGATCTAGTCCCGATACAAATAACTCCTACTAGATCGACTTAAATTACCATAATATCAAAATTATCTTAAAGATCTTAGTCAAATTGGGTTTGTGTTTGTTTGTTACATCCGGATATAAACGCTATAGGACAATTCTTAGTCATAGCTCCCATATGTACCTATTTCTCGATCTTCACTAAAATCTATAGAAAAACAAAAATATTGGACAGATTTTTCTCAAATTTGGTTTTTATAAGTTTTTACAAAAAATAAGTGACCTTATCAAATATTATCAGGATCGGTCCATTTTCCGATCTAGTCCCCATTAATGAATTTTTTCATATCAGAAGGCAAAAAAAAATAATAATCTTTAATTAATCTTTATCCAATTAGTTGGACCTATATCGTATAGTTGGTCTGTACCGACTATAATTTTCCTACTTGTCTGTTATCATTTTTCTGTCATATTGGCGATTTTTTGTATTGTAGATTCCGATTTTTACTAACGGACAGACGGACACCAATATAACAACGTGGCTTATATTTTATTGGGTCGAAATATATTTTTCTTATTACAAACGGAATGACAAACTTATATATATTCTTTGCACAGTGGTGTGGATGGTATAAAAATTTATATTTTTGAGCTATTGTTAATTTTTTATATTTAGCAAAAAATTTGTTCCATGTAATCGATAATAGGGTAAGTAACTATTGGAAATAAGCTCCAAAAGTAAGCTACCAACCATGAAAATTAGTAGGGAAAATTCAGTAATATTTTGTTTAAAGCAAACACAAAATACGAAAGACCAAATAGTTTCGAGGAATAGATAGGTACTCAAAAGCAGTGATAAATTGAATATTGTTTATGCTGGCTACTTTATTTTTTCAATGTAAACGTATGTAGCAAGTAATTATTATAATCGAAACCACTCTGTGGTCGTGGAATAATTAGTTTGTGCTGATTTTTGTACTAATAAAAAAATGCGTTTATTCTAACTTTTATCACTTACAGAATCAGTTAATTGATGTCCGCCTGTCTTTGCTTCCTCGTAAACCGTCTAATACTTCAAAGCTATTTGTATATATGGTCTTATAGATTATAGAAAGTCGCTAACAAATTTGATAAATATCGAAATATACTCCTGCCTTGGCCCCGCGCAAATATATCGTGACTAAATTTAGTTCATGCGGTCAAAAATGGTTGTTTAAAACTTTAAAGTGTGGGTTCAATTCAGGTCATATTTGATAACCACTTATATCTATCAAAAGACTAACATTGGGTCGATTTATAACCAACGATGAAATTTAGCTTTTTCGGACCGTCCCCTCTTTAAATTTGATAAAATTAGGCATGACTATTCTGCCTTACAAGGCTACGAGACAAAGAGACAAATTTATAAAAAATCTCAATGAAGTGTTGTAGAATAATTGTGTTTATCATTAGCGTTTGTCAAAAAGATAAATTCCTTTTGTCATACTAAGCGAAAACTCAACTGATCTTGTACTACATAAATACTCGTAAACTACTTTTGAAGACAAACGGTAAAATGTTGCAAACGTTTGTCAGTTTTTATTGAATTTTTCACTTTTTGCGCCGACATATTCCTTGAACAATCAAAGACAGGAGTACAATTTTCGATTATATTTTTGTAATGTATGGAAAAACATTTGTACATTCTGAGAGGGTGAGGACCACATATCGCATTTATTTTACACAAATTTTGTTTGTATATATTGTTTTAACACATATGTAAGTGATCAACAAAATAAGGTCTTTAGCGTAGCATTCTGGCCAAGATAGCAGATAAAGACTGGTAAGGCATTAAGTGAACTTCTTCAAACGAAGTTAGGAGAATATCCTTAGTTAATTTTATGGAGCGAAATCAATCCCGATATTTCCCCTGGTTGCCATAAATTTTGGTTCTCTAGTATGTTCTTATATATAATTTAATGCCTCTTTGTCAGTTTTTTCCAACATTTTCGTGACTAGCTTGTCCCAACCATCTAAGTGGGCGTACCCCAGTATCGTGGAGAGAGCGTACACATCAGTGTGCTTAATCTTGTAGATTCTAATATAATCTTCATAAATTTAATAACAGATACAATCATATAAATTTGACAGATGAAGTCAAGTTTCAATCCATAAGCTCGCGAGAACACATTTACCTATTACTTGTTTAAGGAGTTACAAAATACATAATTTTTGTACGTTTACACAATGAAATGGAAGTTAATGATTGTGTAGCTTTTTCTTAATCTCTCGATTTCACTAATAAATTTTTTTCAAACAATAGCTTTGCCATTGTTATATTAATGTTTGGTGTACGCCATTTGTTTTCGAAAATCTAAATAAATACATACTCGTATAAATTATTATTCATTATTTTTACAAAAATCAAAAGTCAAAAAGGTGTTATGATTCCATTTTAAATGTAAAATGCAGAATATAGCAATTAATATATCAATAGTTTTTCTCAATTTAAACATCTTTTGAAGTTCGTCTTAGGGTGTGTTTCACCATACCACGAAATGTATCTACTCGTATTAACCGTAACTCTTGACAATTTTGGGGGTTGAAATGTTTTCGTACAAGTCTAACTATATTTATTTTGAACCATTCAGTTGATGGTCTAGAGAAATGAATTGTTTCATGTCTAATTAGAGTATGGTTGGAATGTAAATTTAATGCAGTACTCGTCGCTTTGTCTGCGAGTCATCCACAACCGCCAATTACGTACCGAACTAAATAACTTTGGCAAATTTATCCAATTTATCTGAATTTGTTTATACTTTCTACACAGCCCCAAATGCTACCCGTATAAATTTGTTTTCGCGGAAAGTGCTAAAAAGTTGCCTTGTCGTATAATACATTTTTCACTATGATACAACCTTCAAAATTGTTCAGCACTATTTTAAAGAGTTTTCTCCTTTTTTTCACTGCCCTTTTATCCTGTATATCATTTCAGTTCGACACTTTTCTAACAGCATATGACCGCCTCTATATTTTAGTATTTTTTGAACTTTTTTTTAAGAAGGTAGTCCCAATCCATGATTTATGCGGCGGTTTGGGTATTATGACATGGATGGAAAATTCCAGGTAATTATTCGTGGCATAAGAGATAGCCATGCCATGCAGCCATAAGTAGTAGCTAACTAGTAGTAGATCAACTAAAACATTCTTCTCTAGAATAGCATAAACTGTGGATGCGCTTTTATACCATTTCTCGATGATTTAACAGATATATTTGGAATAATTTATACCGCTGATGCGTAGCTAAATGCTAGACGGTCTTCCGATTTAACATTCACACTCGATGAGAATTTTATGACCCAATGAATAGTTCATGGCTGAATGTTTTAGCCTTCTTAAATAATATTTTTGTTGCATACCGATTAATGCACTGTGGAACATTTTCGGGGTCATAGCCTAGGGGTGAGAAATTCCAAGTCAGATTGAAAGTACTAGACCAGTATAGTAAACCGTCTAAAGGATTTGGCGTTTTCTCTCTTTTTCGATGATGTTTTATATTTTTTCCTTATCTTAAGATTGTAGTTGTTCGACCTTTCCAATGTTGATAAATAAAAATTCTCGAGCTCGAGGTCCGTTTTAATTATAAAAATATTTTAATTTATTTTCCAATATTTCGACATTCTTCGAATGTCATCATCGGGGAATATATTTAATGTTTACATAAAAACTATTAACACTGTTGACATCTCGTCCTCTATTATTGCACTGAGTGCAATGTTTACATTTTGAGTGCACTGAGTGCATTGAGTGCAATAAAATAAATTTAAATAAAATTTTCGTTTTTCAACAGAAAATGGCTGAAAAAAAATTAAAACGACGCACAGTGGGATCATATTTTGAGAAGGCGGCCAAAAATCATTTTTTTTTGTTACCGATTTTAAAGTTATGTTATTCATTTGAAAGTAGACCTCGGGAGCCAAAAAATTGCAACTCTATCTCAACTATATCACAGCGAACAGGGTCTTCGAAAATTGGCTTTCTCAGTATTTTGCTAAAATTAAAAATTTCTTTGTAAATTTTTATTTTTGAATGACTATAACTTTTTTGATTTAAAAGATTTTGAAGTGAAATAAATTCTGTATAATTTTTTGACTTCCATGCTATTAATGTTAAAAACGTAAAATCACTGAGTCATTTCGAAATTTAAAAAAAAATTTTTTTAAAAAAGGTCCAAATTTTCCGAAAATCTCCTACTTAATAGAGCATAACTCCTGCCAGTCAAAAGCAGTCAGAAAAAATCTTGCACTCTTCTATAGTCCGAACCCTCCCCTATACTCTTGTATCCCATTATACACCCGCCAGTTTCCGCCTGTGTGCACCAGAACAATTTTTCTGACCCAAGGTTAGATATTTTCTGCAAAATTTATGAATACAAAAGTTGATGTTTGTAACTGCCATAAATATTGGACCTTTATCCATCTTTTATTATACTTTCTGAGTCGATTAAACGATGTCCGTCCGTCCGTCTGAGTGTTGCGAATACAAAAGTTGGTCGTACCGGTGCACCGCGGTGTATTTTTTTCGTGTCGGTAGAGTTGTCAGGAGTTGTTATATACTTATAAAAAAGGGTTGAGATATAATGCGCTTAATTGTTATAGGTACATTTACATAGGTATCTTTCAAAAACATTAATAGTCTGAATTAGAGTTATATAGTTTAAATACCTGACAAAATGGGAAACAATTTAAATAACAGGTAAATGGTAAAAAAAAAACTATTGCAACACACCCATTTAAGATATGAGCAGGTATGCTTCACATTTTAATAGGGGTTAGGGTGTGGGTTTTTTATGCTTCTAAAAGTGGTAATAAAAGATATAAATTTTTATTTTACATAATTTTAAGAAAGAGTATTTATAATAATGTTTCCACAATTATTATTCATTACAATTTGTGCAATGGCTAAGTACTGTTGCATAGATCTGGCAGCTATTTATTTTCAACGAAATGATGTAGACGATGTGATTTTGCACATAGTGAGCAACGACTTCTTTAAGAATTGTAACATAGAAGACATTGAAATGCACAAAGGAAAAATTACTAATTTTGCATCGAATTTGCAAAGACGGTACATTGAATGCTCTCATAGCAAGGCAAAGATGTACAAACGTTACCAAGACTGGTTAATAAAGGAACTTATTTTGAGAGTGCATCTACAACTGCCAACGAAAGTGGAAAAAATGGTCGACCAGCAAAACCAATTGACGGATGTAGTGAAAGATCTTGAAGGCGCAAGCTGGAGAATATCAATGAAGAAATTTCTCAAAGAATTGTTAAGGATTCATTTTGGCACCAATTTCAACCAACCCAAAATAAAAAAAATAAAATTGAAATAATTGAAAAAATAGTAGAAGCGAGCCCAAGGCCCACAAAGAGGATTTTGAAAAGCATTCCTACACCAATTGAAGATAAGAAATTTACGCCGGAAGAAGCGTTCGCCCTATTTTTGGATTTGAAATTGACCAAAAATCAATATAAGGAATTGCGGAAGTGAACCAATGAAAAGAATTGTGGAATTTTTCCAGAGTATCGAGATTTAGTTTCTGCCAAAAAAGAATACTTACCTTCACAATCTGCTATTAATGTCACTTCAACATCAGCAGAAATAAAATTGCAAGATCTCCTTGAACATACTGCAGAACGATTGCTAAATATGCTTGATACTGATTATTTAAAAAAAATTGGTAATGGCAACATTACTTTAATTTCAAAATGGGGATGTGATGGATCTTCTGGTCTGAAACAATACAAGCAATTTAATGCCGAAAATTCATCAGATGCTAATTTATTTATGGTATCTTTCGTTCCATTGCGCTTAACAAAAAGGTATAGCGTCATATAGCCGTCAACTAGTAGAGCAACAGAAATTGATATATGAAAAATGAAATTCCTTCTTCAACAAAGTATTGCAGACCAATAAAATTTGCATTCAAGAAGGAAACCACAGATGTCATAACTGAAGAAGTTCAAAAAATAAAAGATCAAATTAAGGAACTTCAACCAGTAATATTTAAATTTGATGACCAAGACATTGAAGTACATTTTAAAATGTGTCTCACAATGATTGATGGAAAAGTTGCACAAGCTTTAACTGGAACAAAGTCAACGTCAAGCTGCATTATATGCCAAAAGACATCAAGTCAATTAAGCCAACCCTCACCAGAAGACGATAGTTTTAAGGAAGCCTACGAATTTGGAATGTCCCCTCTTCATGCTAGAATACGTTTCATGGAGCATATTCTTAAATTGGGTTATGATTTGGAATTTGGTCCGTTAGGCGACACAGTGAGAAAAAACAAAGAAAATTAAGAAAAAGGAAAGCAAAAAAAAAACAAATTCAACAAAAATATCTACAGCTAGGCCTCGTAATCGACCAACCAAAACAAGGGGAAGGAAACACAAATGATGGAAATATTGCAAGAAGATTTTTTTTCGATCCGGAAACTGCAGCATCTATCACAAGTGTAGATCATGAATTAATAAGACGATTCAAAATCATATTACAAGCATGCAGCAGAAAAATAAATCCAAAAAAATTTGGAGAGTACGCCAATAAAACAGCTATACTTTATAATGAAAAATACTCTTGGAGATATATGCCATCCACAGTTCATAAAATTTTGTACCATGGGGAACAAATAATTCAAAACAATATGCAACCAATAGGAAATCTATCTGAAGAAGCGCAAGAAAATGTCCAGATGTTGTACTAATGAAGACCTTATCACTATTTTGTTGTGCACTTCAGATCCATATATGTCCAACATTCGTCAAAAATGGAAAACTACCTCTATTGAATTAGACGAAGAAGCTAAACAACTTCTAGAAGATGAAAATCAAGACTATTTAGAAGAAATTTTTACTAAAATTGGTTGATTTAAAGTACTTTTTCATTACACTAACAATAGTTAAGTTACACTTTTTTTTATATAGTTAAAAAATTTTCTTGATTTAAAAATTTATATATTTTGTAAATTTACAATAAAAATTATTATATTTCATAAATTCACCATAAAAATTGATATAGAAATATTTAAAAAGACAATAAAAAAAAAATTTTAACTAAAGCAAAAACATACGAGTTTTTCATTGAAACTTCTCTATCTTGAACCAATATAAGGTAACTTTTACGTTCGCTGCTTAATAAATTATATTTTAGCTCGGGATCTTTCAAAAAAGAAAAACAACCTTTGGCCCTTGTGCACATTAGGACTAAAAAGTTTACGGGGGCCAAAGTTTGGCATTTTCTGAAAAAATTAACTTAAAAAATTGTTAAAAAGTATTAGTTGTAAAATTAACTGAAAAAATAAGACATTATATTAAAAAAAAACCTTTTTTTTACCTTTTAACACTTCACTTTTGTACAAATGGAAATGTATTTTAAACCCTCCGTAACTTTTTTATTTTCGGTCGAGAATTACGTTTTATAGCAAAACTTAAAGGCTAAAGTCTCACCTACCAAACAAAAAAACCGCATATCAAAATTCCAATCCAGTCAAAAGTTATAGATTTTTTACCGTTTTCTCGTCAAATGGCCCACTGTGCGACGCAGAGTAAATGGGACTCATCGTTGGTCAGATACAGAGACCTTGCATTTAGTACAAGAAGTAGCTGAAGAATTAAAAGATAAGCCGGAATCTTTTGAAGTAAGAGTTTCTGTTGTTTGTTCATGTACACAATAACATTTTTAATTAAACTTTTTGCAGAAACCTACCGCACATTTTTTTTATAAAAAAATTTGTGGAAAATCTGCAGTATTGAAACATATTGAATGGGTACCGATGAAAAATAAAATGCGTCATCTGAAAGCATCATACATGTCTGCTCTTAACTGGAAAAATCAAACCGGAGCTGATCTTTTGGCCATCGGTGATGAAACGAGTGTAGAGGAGTACATTACCAAGATTTGTCCAAAATCGAATCATCTAGAACAAATATTCGGACAAAGACGAGGTGCGAATCCCACATTTATACTAGAAACTTCAGTTGAATCAGTAAATATTGATAATGTTGTCGAAGGCACAAATTTTTTAGATTTCAACAATGTAGATGATAGTTCAGAAAATGACACAATTAGTTCTCCAAAACCGTCACCTAATTCTCAGTCTTCACTTGATGCAACATCTTTAAAAGAAACTTTGAAAAAGTTTCAACAATTAACTCCGAAAACCAAAAATGTAAATCCGTTTTCTTTGCTTCTTTCATTGCAAGAAAAAAAGTTGGATATAGAAGTAAAGAAATGTGAACTAGAGAAGGTTAAATTGGAGCAGGATTTTTAAATACGCAAACGTCAAGTGGAGAGTGAAGAAAAAACTAAAAAATACGAAATAGAAATGAAATATAAATCTGCTATTAAATAAATTTTTTTTTTGTTTTTTCTATTAATTTATTTCTAAATGTAAATTTTTTTAATAAATGAATTTTTAATAAATGAATTTTATGAGTTTTGTTCCTTTATTAATTCTAAAAGCGCTCGTCTTCTTATTTTTCCTTCTACTGTGGAGCAATTTTGTTGTTCATCGTTATCATTTGGTATTTCAAAATCATCATTTTCACTTGGTAATGCAAAATTCTCTGCCTCTGTTTGATCCAATAAAATGTTGTGTAATATGGCGCAAACTAAAACCCAATGGCAAGCTCTTTTTAAAGATGATTCGCTGTTTGTAACAACCAAAAACATTTGACCTACACCCATCTTTAATTATACCGATCGAATCAGAATCACTATCTGATTTGGTTTATGCTTATTTTCGAATCAGAATCACTATCTGATTCGATTTAACGATGTCCGTCCGTCCGCCCGTCTGTGTGTCCATGTAAAGCTTTTAATCAAACTGCAGGTGGCAAATATTAATATATTTTAATGAAATTTGTTATTTGATCTTCTATCGGCCATGGGATGAACGCTATTGAAATTGGTGAGAATCGCTCCAAGTTCAGACCTAGCCCCCATACAAATGACCCCTATGAAATCAACATAAATTGCCATAAGATCCAAATTATCATACAAATCTTATTCAAATTGCGTTTGTATGTAAATATTACGTCCATTAATCAGTAGTCCAAAAATGATCCCATTTGGACAACTCTTAGTCATAGGCCCCATATAGAGCTGCTTCCCGATCTTCACTTAAATCTATCAAAAAACAAAAATATTGCAAAGATTCTTCTCAAATTTTGTTTGTATATATTTGTGCAAAATACAAGAGACTTTACCAAACATGATCAGGATCGGTCCATTTTTGGACCTAGTCCCCATATAGATATAGCATCCGATATGAACTTTTTCATATCTGCAGCCGAAAAAATTAATTAAAATCCCACTCAAATTTGGTTTATTCTTATTTTCTATGTCCAGTTAGTTGGGCCTGAGAGATAGGGTCTCTAAAAGCATGGTATAGGGTATCGTACAGTCGGTCTAGACCGACTATAATTTTCTTACTTGTTTTTATTTGCATTTTTAATTATTTTAAGCTATTAAATCGTTCTTTTAATAAACCAAAAGAGTGTTCAATTCTAATACGATAACGGCTGAAATTTTTGTGGAAATTAGTGCGCTCTTTTAAATTGGCTTCCGACGAATTTGTTCTGAAAGGAGTTATAACAGTGCTGGTTAATTTATACGCACTGTCTCCAGCTAACCATTGTGTTCCAGTTAAGAACTTATTCGTATTTCAAGACAAGTCACAGTTGTTGTAAATTCTTGCATCGTGCACGCTTCCTGGATATCCCAGAACCAAATGGCGAACACAAAGATGATGGTCGCAAATACGTTGTACTTTTACCGAATAAATATGCTTCCTGGAAAAATACGATTAAGGGTCATCCAGTGGCTTTTCTGATAACTTTATTTCAGTAGCATCTACGTACCCAATACAATGGGGTAATTCGTGAAAAGTACTTGAAACCATTTTTATGCACTCTAAATTGTCCGGCCAGTACAGAAATTGCTTCTTTAGTTTCAGTGTCACCTTAAAATTTCTATCAGTGATTATCTGAAATTAAATATTTTCCAATTAGTTATTAAAACTAATACATAATTTTTTAACTTTTACTTGAATAGCTCCACCCTCACCAATTCCGAATAAACTAGAAAATTTGCAAAACATTGCGCCTTCTCCATATGAACCCAACCGATATAAAACAATTATTAATTGTAATTCTACAGGAAACTGTTGGCATGAACGTGGACCATGGAAAACTTCATCATTTTTAATTAAATTTAGAATTTTTTGAAAACTGTGCCAACTGACCCGCACAATTTTCTTGAATCTGTTCTCATCCAAATATGGCAAAACATCGGAAAGAAAATTACGTGACTTTGCAACAGAATGATGTATATATGGCATTGCGTATCGAAAGTATTCTCCAGCTGCAAGAACATAAGTGAAATCTTCCAAAATTTCATATTCTTTCTTACGTTGTTTATCTGTAAAATTTCAACAAAGTGGTAAAATAAAAAAAAATATAAATAATTACCGTCGTTTGGTCCAAAAAAATTCTAAGGTTAATAAATCACCAACAACAATGTCTTCAAAGACCTTAAGCAATTTAGTTTTTTCGCTTAGTTTAGACATTTTTATTGTTAGATAAAATTTTTAGTTTTGTTTTTATTTAATTTATTTTTTGTTTTGACATTTCTATCAAATTGACATTAACTATTAAAAATTGCACAATAGTTTAAAAAGGGACTTCATGAATCAAGTCTCGCAAATTTGCCCAAATGCACAAATGTTAATTTCAAGCGTTTGCATGAGTACCTTTATTGTTTTTGTTTCGAAATAAAAATTTCGCATTTCATTGCTTCGTTCTAAAAAAAATATTTTTAATTGTATATGGTTTTAGTTTTTCAGTAATTTATGACCTGAAATTTGAGTTAATAATAAATATGAAAAATTTAAATTTTTTGAAGATTTCTTTGATAAAATTAGTCGAACTTGATTTTTTACATGAATGTATTAAAAAATATTATTTATTTAAGCCTTAGCTACGATTTTGCTAAAGAATGATAAATTAAAATTAAAATTATATATTTTAAGTAATATTGTAGGGTTTTAGACTCTTTATATCATAATAAATAAATACGGACAAAGCCAGACGTATCCGTCCAAGCTGTCCACTAATTATTATTATTTATAGTAAATTATATTTTCGAGGCTTGAACAGACAGACAGGCGTCCGATTCGCCAACGATTAATTTTATTTATTTATTTTTTTATTATTTTAACTTGTATGAAAAAAGGCTTTTGTTTTATTTTTTAAGTTATTTATTATTCAATAAAACAGAACAGAATGAATGATATTTTATTTTGTTTGCTTTTAAAATACACAAAAAAAAAAATGACGGAAGACACTAAGGTATTGGTGAGAAAAATAAATATACATTTAATTCAAATTATTAAGTAAAAAAATGACATTTAAATGAATGGAAAAAGAAATAAAAATTTAACTCCATTACAGTCATGGTAATAACTGTAACGACAAACAAATTATTATTGAAGAAATAATTATAATAAGTAATAATGTTTTTTTAATACTTTAGATAAAGTATATATAATTACGCCTGTTACAATATTGTAAGAGCGCTTTATCAGTTTCATAATGTAACATGAGACATAAATTTTTTGTATGAAACATCAAATAAAAATATAAATAAATAAATGAAATAAATGAATAAATCACGAATGGTTCTTGAGTTGTAGCTGAAAAACTAAATAAATATATTAGGTCATAGAAATAAAGTTTAGCCCGAGAACTCCAATGGCCTAGTTCTTTCAGCCTGACTTAGAAATTCTCATCCGCAATAATGGCTGTTGTAATGTGATATGAATTATTTTGTGATGGTTTGCATTTCTAAAACTTCGTTCTAAATTATCTGGCATATCAGTTTTAATAGATTCTTAAAAAATTAAGTTAAGGTCAATTTTTACAAAGATTACACAAAGAATTGCACAAAAATTTTTTTTTTAAGGTACTAAAGTAACGATCCACAGAATATTGAACATGTTTTACGGTTGAGGATATTAATCTAACATGAGAAAAAATAATTAACTGATTTTCATCGTAATAAAAAAAAAAATTAAATTTATTGATCAAGTTTATTGGGAACCAAAAAAAAGTTTTGACGTTTCAAAAGTTTTAACATATTACTTTTACATTAAGTGGCACAATATTTCGCCAGGGAATTGTTGAAAACTCAGTCAATACATACCAGAAATAATTAAAATCAAAAGAGTCTTGAAATCTAAACAGGTTAATATATTTTCTTTCGTGACCCTTATACACATATTTTAATTTCTTATGTATTTTATTTTAATGATGATTTTTTCTATTGAAAGACCTTACAATTATATTAATTAGTGTATGTTAAGGAGTACTAGCGGCTCTGGCTTTCGACTTCGAACGTTTTTATTTTTAATCAAGTTATTGTAAATTATTTTCAGTTATGAATTTGCAAGTTAATTGAATATTATTTTAACTTTTAACTTTTCTTCGAAGATACAAGCTTTGGATATAAGCTTTAACGTTGGATGTATAGTTCATTCATTAATAGATGGCATTCCAGCTTCAGCCAAAATGATTGTTTTGGAACTGGTGGGGAATGCTGCAATGCTAAAATGGATTGCATGGGCAGCATGGGCGATTTTACAGAATAAGATTGATCGGGCAATATTTATAATAGTCGAAGTAGATATCATAAGGTTTCTGGATGTTTGACAATTTACAATATTTAGTCTTTTATTTAAGTTTTTCCCATGTTATTGACAATGTTATTTGAAGGAAAAACTTTTGTCAAAAATAACTCCCAGCATACGAAGATGATCTCCTCGCGTGATTTTAATACTGATGTACTCCACGTCGAAAGTAGAGCAATTTTGCTCTATGATATTTAGATGACTAAATTTTTCAATAGAAAACTTAGCTCTATTTATTAATACTTTTCAAGTATTGACTGCTAACCGCTAGTTGTTAATTTTACTTTTAGGTTACTCAAGATGGTTTTAATTTTCAAAAATAGTGGATAGAATGCAGATGTTAATTCTGCAAGGTTAAGTTTTCGATTTCGTTGGTACCCTCCTTTTTCATAAACGCTACTTCTTTAGGAGTAACAAAACGATTTTTTTTTTTCTAAGATTTTACCTATGCAAGGTAAGACAGATATTGTTCTAAATCTAGATACTGCACGTTAGTCTTTTTGGCGGTGTAATTGGGACAATGCAGCAGTTTTCCAAGTTTGAGGGATAATACTGGATATAAATATGTTGTTATAAGGTAGGAGCATATGTGTTTTTGTTGGAAAATTAAAATTTTTGAACATTGGGTATATAAAGCGGTCATTCCCAATGGTTTACCTTTGGTTGATGTAAAGCGTTTTATAACTCTGTTATGTCGATTGGTGTTTTAACTTTTGTTTTTTACAAAATAGTTAGTGATATCAAGTGATGAAGTAAGCGTAGTTGATCCTGAGACCAGGTTGTTTACATCATTCTACATACAGCAAATGTTTGTAAGGAGGCAGCTTTGTTTTCTTTAACAGTTCTTCTAATGATTGCATTATGTTTTATATCAAATCAAGTTAAAATCGCTCCAACACGCTTGAATTTATGTCAAAGTTTCGGTATTTTTAGAAAACGTTTCATTTAGTTTAGGGAGTACCGATATTTGCTGGTGACCCGATACATTTTAAGAAGGACACAGCCTGTTGTCTGATGTTGGTATTACTTTTGACTTTATATATATATTCACTGCATTTATTTTGAAAATTCAATTTAAAATTTTGTTTCAGTTTGGTTTAAGTAGGACAAATAGTTTTATCAGTTGTTATTAATATCGAGGAGGTTGGGAGGGTTTTCCATATGCACAATGGTGTAAGTTGGGAATTGGATAATGAAATATTAACTTTTGGAAGACATTGTTCAAGACTATTAAATCTTCATTCAGAATTAGGTGTTCGAATATTTTGAATGTACTGCAATAGTTCAAGACACCGTTCAGTAAAATTTGTATTAGGAGGAGTTTGAATGAGGAGGTATGCACGCCATACAAATATAAATTTCAAAAGCAAAAGCAGCTCTTTCGTAGATAAGTGTACTTAAGCTTGTGTGGTATTATTTTTGTTAACTGAAATGCCGATCCCTTGTTTGGCTATATAAATTATGGAAGAAACCATTGTCCCAGTTAACAAGGACATGTATCTCTAGAATGGAGATAATGTTAGGGTTAACATCTCTGACAATAAGTTATAGACTGTGGTAATTATTTATAAAATTTCATTATTTTCAAATTCATATCAAATCCATTCTTCGTCTAAGAACATTATTTTCACGTCATGAATGTATGTATAGTTTTTAATGCTGTCTGCTTTATTTGATATAGCACATGTTATTGTGTAATTATTTTCTAAAAATTCTGTATTATTTTTAATAGATTTCTTGTTTTTGTTTGCTGGGTTATTAATGTTTTTGCTGATTGTCTCTTCAGTGGATGATCGTACTTCGACTGAGACACATGTTTGTTGTTTATTGTATTATTTTTCATTATAACAGCGAAGAATGATGGTGGAATTATTTGTGTTTAATGTTTTTTTTTTTTTTTTTGGTAGCTTTTAAACTACATTTTGGGCTTTTCATCGTTTGTATGCGGATGGGAGTTCCTCGGAACAGGTAATGCAAATGGTTCGTGTACAGTCATTTAGAATATGAAGAGGCAAAGCTTATTTTTCACGTAGTGGATTGATTTAGCAGCATATTTTGGTATGACTTAGACGATGGAAAGATTTGCAACGAATGCCATTGCAAACTTTTATTTAAGCCCTGCAATGTATATCTTTTCTGCGGTTGAGAACCGTAATTTTTCTTTGATATTTGTATACATCAACTACTCGTTGTAAATTTATTTAAATAATAACTTCATTTACAATGGTATCTTTGGAGTAATTGAGTTTGGAATGATACTTACATTTAATGGAACACACATTAATATGTTGGCACTATTTTAGTTTCCAACGAGTAGTCTCTTAGCTTCAAAACTGATAAAGTAGCGGCGAAAGTTATTCGTCGATTTTTTTTTTTAACAATTGCAAAGAGAATAACAAATCATCGAATAGGTTTTTATAATAACAGGCAGCTCAGCAAATATAATAAAATTGTTTTGATATCTGCGTTTCTTTTTATCAGGAGGAGTGACATCCGCTAAACCGAATAGCGGTTATTCCTCAAGTAGAACAACAGACTCTCTACAGTTTAACTGGCAAAACACTTTGTGATCACCTAATGATGTTAAGTAAAGAAGGCTCTCAATGAGGGCAAAAGAAAAAAGTTAACCGAACGTGACAAGTGTTGGTCGATGACTGTTTTAACTATTATTTTCCTTTCATATTGGCGATTCTTGCATTTATTTCGTGATAATGTTGAAGAAAGTGTAGCCTAAGCTAATATGACACGTGGAGTATAGCCTTACATATCCACTCATGAAGCAAATGCTACAACTACATGACCATAACAAATACAACAATTACAGCTATCACATATGAAATATAAAATTTAGAATAACAACAACAAAAAGAACAACACAGGAAATACATATTACTTAATTTTTTTTTTACATTTTCATTGAAATCTCGGGACTTATTGAACCGTGATGGATGATTGTAAACAACAACCTGCTCAAGATATCAATGAGTCATTCTCATAAAAATTTGCAACCCACATAGACTCCGTTTTTTATAAGAATCAAGAGTATCAATATGTTAGGTGGTTAAAATTTTTTGTATAATTAATACAAACGGAATGAAAAGCTTATATATATCCTTTTGGTTATTGATCTGGAGAGTATAAAACACAAAATACACTGTATTTATGCCAATAATTACGAATGCATTTTTTTTAATTGACTACACTTACTTTTATTAAATGGCATTTTTAAAACCCCACAAACTCTAAAGGACATATTCATAGAAATCTGTTGAAAAGTTCATGTGCACTTGTCTGATAAGTCACGTTTAGCCGTAAGGATATAAATACATATATATAAATACATATCTAATATATAGTATAAGCTGTGCATGTACAGAATTTTAAATTAACTTTATTAATTCAACCATTCTTGGTGGTGGATATGAAAACTTGATACTCGTAATTAGATACTTTAAGATTTGTTTATACTTGTTAGTTTGATCTGTCTGTCACATATCTCTTCATACAGAAATTACAAATTATAAGTAGATGTTTATGTCTACAGAATTGGTTTTTATATTGTAATTTTGAAGAAACGCAATTTTGCTTAAAATAAAATTGCCGTGGTTAAAAGGCTTTTGGAAAAAAAATATTACAAAATAATTACATATTTCAATATATGCAAAAATGTAATATATTAATTCAGAATTCTAAGATATATTTTGAAATAGCTGTGCTTCAAACAAAAATTAAATCGTAACTTTGGATATCAATTTTAACTATCGCTTATATATTAATTTAGATTCGAATTTTTGGCCAGTGTCGTTTTGCTAGACTTAAAGCTATTTAGTCGTAAATATCTTTGGGCAGAATATGTGTGTATGCATTGATGAACGTAAACATTTGTGTAACATTTCCCCTTTTTTTAGGGTGTGTTTTGCAAACAAATCATCAAAAAATAGCAATCAAACTTTAATGTTTTTTTTACGTTATATACTACTCATACTACTACTACCATGTATTTTGCGCATAGAGAGATGTCCATAAATGAAATACTCATAAATGCTAAAGTTCATTTGACATCGGTTAAAAAAAAAAATAAATAAAAGAGTATTGCAAAAAAAGTATTCGACTTGCATGCAAATCAAATATATTTATCAAAAAGTTGCAGCTATTCAATGGTTATTGGATATTTACTTCATTATTGTCAATGTGAGCGGTAAGTTTTTTTTTTAATACATAAATTTCTACATTGTATATACAACTGTGGTCATTAAAGTAGTGAGACGTGTGTACCTTTCATATATTTTGTGTTATATGTAAAATGTATTAGACTTAAAGCTTTGAAAAATTCATTCATATATGCACTACTGTTTCACTGACCGCAACTGCATATATAATAATTTATAAAAACAAATTATGAAAATCTGATTAACTTTTATTAAAATCTATAAACAGTTATTTAATTTTTTTTATTAATAAGTAAGTCCCTTCTTTAAAAAAAGATAATTTTCTTCTTAATATTTTTCTTTCATATTGGCGATGTTTAGTTTATGAATCGAGGTAATGTTTCAAAAAAGTGTAGCAATACTAGTCTAAGATAATATGACAAGTGTAGCATGGCCATTCAGATAAACTTATGAAGCAAATGCTACAAACACAGTGACCATGTTTAGAATGTCAGTGAATACTTTTCACTAAAAATAAGCAACATAACTGACCCTTTGAGGGCGTGATCGTGATTTGCACAAATGGACAGCCCGACAACGCTTTATCAGGGATTTATAATGTATATACTTTATGTGGCTCAGATTTTTTTTTAAATTATTTCAAACGGAATGTAAAATATATGTGTATGGGCAATTCCATAAAAATGTCAACTTTTATGAAAAAAAATATTTTTTCATTCATATGAAGTAAGTTTAAAAATATATTAAAATACGTTCCAAGTTACATAATGTAATTCCTTACAAGCATTCTAAATAATAAAATAAATATAAAATTTATTTGTTTACTCAATTTTCTTTTAATACATGTTTAAGAAACTTTAGTCATTCCGTCACAGTCATTCCGTCACGTCAAATGACTGTTAATATATTCGATACTATTGCAGGCCAGTTGCTCTAAATTATAATTTTATATTGCTTATATATCATATGTAAAATATGCATTAGTTTAAAATCTGACTTGCTTCTTAATTTACAAAAGTTCCCAGGTTTTAATACCAGGACATATTCATGGTAGCAAAAATGTCATTCCGTCACACAATGAGAAATTACTCAAAAATAAAAGAATAAAATAGTGTAAAAATTGTTTCTGAGTTTTTTTAAATCTCTTAATCATTAGCAATCATTTTCAAACTGAAGAATGAATTTTCAATTCAAAATAGCTTTGTAGAATAGCCTTAACTTCAATTCTACAGCTCAAAATGTCATTTCGTCACATATGGAATTGCCCATATACTTTCTGGACAGTGTCGTGTAAGCTATAATATACATTACAACCATAAATTATCACTTACTTTTGGTATTTGGTGGTTATTAATAAATACAGACAAAAAAAATATTAGCCAGATTCAATTGCGATTGGTTGCCTTAAAAACATGTTAAAGTGAATATCGTATGAGCTGTTTATAAGTTATAGCACTATGTGTTCAGTGTATAATGACTTTATGCTGATGTCTGTAACTACCAAAAATATTTAACCCAGAACCATCTTTTATTATACCGATCGACTCAGAATTATTATTTTCTGAGTCGATTTAGCGATGTCCGTCCTTCTGTCCGCCTGTGTACCCATTGAAAACTTAGGTCGCAAATATGATTACATTTTAATGAAATTTATTACGCGAGCTTCTATCGGCCATAGGCTGAACGCTATTGAAATTGGTGAGTATCGGTTAATTTTCATACCTAGTCCCCATAAAGATGACTCCTAGGAGTTCGATATAAATTGCCATAATATCCAAATTAGTCCAAATATAAACCCTATAGGCCAATTCTTACTCACAGCCCCCATATCAAGCTGATTCCCGATCTTCACTTAAATCTATCAAGAAACAAAAATATTGCTTAGATTTTTCTCAAATATGGTTCTTGACCTTACCAAAATAGCATCCGATGTGAACTTTTTCATATCCGAAGGCAAAAAATTATTAACGCTGCCACTCAAATTTGATTTATGCTTATTTTCCATGCCTAATCAGATGGACCTAAGAGATAGGGTCTTTAAACGCTTGATATAGGGTATCGTATAGTCGGTGTAGACTGATTATTATTTTCGAACTTGTTTTAATTGTCCCATATGAAAGGCAGAAAACCAACACAATGTATGAAGACGTAAAAGGAATGTGATCCTTCCTTCCTAACCAAAGTTGAATAACCGTTATACCCCTGCAAGCCATAAGGCATAGTTGATATTTATATTTCAAATTCCCAATTTAAAAAACATATTTTTCAATAAAAACAATGTTTCTCTCCTATTTTTTCTTTTCATCTTTATTAGCAAATAAACAATCATTAGTAGTTTTTATATTTTTTCTCGAATAATTAAAAATGAAAATTCCCTGTAAGTATCTAAATAATAAACAAGGAAAAGGTTATATTTGTCCTCGACAGTCTTTGATACCCTATAGCATGAGCAGCGAAAAAATGTCTGAGGACTTTCATCAATACAAGCAAGTAGACAAATCCAAAAAATTTTGATGACCTGCTATCATATGCTTAAAGGTTAATCGCGAGAAATAATTATCAGACCATAATTAAATAATTTGTGGTCATTCACAAGCTGAGCAAAAATCAAAGCATTCGGCACACAATTGAATAAGTACGTACATATGTAGGTGAGTGTGTACGCATTTTATTAATGCAATCATACAACAACCAATTTGGAAGCAAGGGTATGAAAAACCATCAAGATATATCAGGGGGCCGATTTATGAAATACTACTATGAAATACGATTACAAGATCAAGTGTGCCGAATCAAATGACTCCAAAATTACTTTACATATAAAACCTGAAGATTATCGTCGATGCAACTGCTTTTAGTTATTTTCTTGCATATTAATGTTAGAACCCTTATAGAATATTGTATGTATAATTTAGTTGCGACAACAAAGCAACACACTGACTACATCGACTTCAGGTCAGAGATAACAAAATTCCAAAAATGCCCAATTATAATTTAACAATATTGGCAGCAGTCAGACATCATGAGAATTTTCTGCTTTTTATTCCATACAATTTGTTTTTTTGTTATATCTTGTGTACAGTGGTATAAAAAATATATTTATGTAAATATGAGGATATTGGGTAGAACGACTTAAAAGACAGATAGAATGTGGAATCGTTTGCAAACTGATTTTATATTCAAAATAGTTAATGCATTTTAAATAGCATAACTATGTTTCTTATTTTCGGATCGCTATTCAAACCTCTTTTAAGAAAAATCTTTTCTGCCTACTTTGGAAACAGGATTGGAGAATACGGTACATAAGGCCGCGACAGTAAAAGTGGGCCTCAAACATTATTACATTTTTTGTTCTACAAGCGTTTCCTTCAAAAAGTTCGATGAATTTATCAAATAAAACTTTAGTCACATTCAGATTCTCAATTCTAATATCCGAACATTCATTTGATTATTTATGGCAACAGTAGTTCACATTGGTCTGCCTAACACTTCAGTCAATGTCAACTTTTATGTGAATATTCAAAAACAAACAATTCATAACTGCTTTATATTTTTGATATTTATAACTTTGCTTGAACAATAAGTGAATTTATGCATCCGGATAATTTTTGGTACCACTGTAAATATCCCCCAAACGTTATTTTTAATATTATTCCTGTTCCTTTTCTTATTGAGTTTTATTGTTTTTTTTTTTTTTTATTTACTTATGTTACTTCAAAATACTTAACACCAATACAAATGCCAAGCCATCTACGCCTGCTGCCTGCTACTCAGTTGAACTCGCAGACATTGAGCAAAGAACGAAGATGTTGTAAAGTGAAGACGACAAAAAGAAGTAACGAGCAACCAGCCAGCTATAAAACCAACCACCACCATAATTACCAATGTCAACGTACGAACGAAAGAATGAACTTCGTCGGCAGCCAGAGCAGTACATGTGGGAATATAAGTCAGTCGACTCTCAATGAGGAGTCTTATGTGAGTAGAGTCATCCATGCTAACGGCCTTTAAAACAGGGTGTCAATGTCTAACCCCATGTTATGTCAGCTTGGCAGCCATTTATTGTTGCGTTGATTTTTTGTTGAATTTTTTTGTGTTTTTTTTATCACAATACGAGCTTGCACGAAAAAAATGTGTGTGCCGCGTCCGTTTCTAAACATATATCGTTGTTATCGGTCTTCTACTGTTTGTTTAGTGTATTTTTCTTCTGTAGTCGATACAAATAATTATATTAGGGTCATATTTATAATGGACTTTAATATTCACTAGCAGATTAAAGGAAATAAAGGAAAAAATTTAAAAATCTGTAAATCTGATAAACGGCTAAAAAGAAATACCTTTCAAATAATATACGTATGGTAAAAAACCGAGATAAAACGGTAGAACAAAACATCGGTCACAAAAAATCGCCTAGCCTATTAATATTATAGATTAGAGTGATAGCAACAAAACTTAAAAATAAAGGTAATAATATTGGATGGTAACTCCTATAATTTTCGGCTTAGTGGTGACCATTTCAAAAAATACATAATTAAAATTATGGCTAGTCATCAGTTAATACTGTCCGAACAAAAAAAGTTATAAAATATGCCTTATATTATAGAAAATATGCCTCTGTTTATTTCGAAGGGATTCACAAACACGTTTTTTTAGCACTGTAAAATATATGTATTTCATGTTTTTGTTTTCTTCAGGTTTCGATTACGGGTTTTCTAATCGTATTTCATAATAATGAAATAATGCAGAAAATGATTAATAAGTTGCTATCTACTTTAGAAAAATGTTTAACGTTTCAGAATTCTAGCTAGTCGGGAAGCTGGATTAAAAAAAAAACATGTACAAAATGTCTTCTTTATAAAAAATAATTTATTTAGAGTTAAATAATGTCCGTAACGTAAATGGTTTCGAAGAAGCAATTAGATGTGAGACGGTATATGATCGTGGTGCAAAAACGGAGAGCTGTCTACTCACAGCTTTGCCACTTTTTACGACTTACTCCATATAAAAGACAAAAAACGCGCAAAAAATATTTCTTTCTAACAGTTTGGCCCGGCGAAAGGAATTAATAATCGAAGAAGAACGTTTTTAGGATGACATTGATTTTTGAACGACTTTAGCGTAATGTATTCACTGGAGTGGTCGGTAGTTTTGGAATTGTGTGCATAGATCCATGTCTTATCATGGTGCCCTTCATTTCATACTGGTAGTCAGAAAGTACACACAAACAATGGATTCGTTGTGCCAGCCGAATTTGTTGCCAATCGAATTTTGGTAGTCCTATGTACTACCCCATTATTCGTCTCTGATTACAGAATTATAATTTGCGAATTGCCACATAAGTATAAAGGCAATTGAATTTTAAAATAAATTCAATTGTTTAAATTACCAAATGTAGTTGATGATATAAAACTTACATTTTGTTTATTGATTGTAACAACATTTATCATGGTAACATATTTTAAAAGTGCAGTAACCCCCGTAATATAGAAACATATAGCGAAGCACAACATTTTATATCTAGTATATATATAAATTCCAAAAACTCACAAAAACAATTAATAGGAATAGGAATATATACGAGAGATAAAACATATTAGGATCCAACTAAGACCGCCGTTTTATTTTAGAATACAACAGTTAGAATGGAATATCTTGTCCGCGTTACCAAAAAGTCTTATATTATGTATGTATTTTTCTGTTTCAAAATTTTTTGCAGTGCGTATGAAGGTAAACTCCAGTATCTAGTAGCGGCAGTTGTATAAAGGTCCCATTTGCAAATGGATATGGCCAGATAATTTGATGTTTGATAATACATATCATTAATATCAATATAATACATTTTTAAGCAATAGGACCTTTCCAATGCGTTAATGTTTGCTTCAACTGCAGAGTTTTGATGAATAGAGTACATTTTAGTATATTTTATAGGTCTTTGTTCAGAGAAAATAAATTAAACTTACTCTGTTTGGAGTAGACCAAGAAAGAGAGTTAAATTCAGCTGTGCCGAATCTTTGATACTCTCCACCTGTGTCCTAAATTCAATATTATAACTATTTTAATACAGTTCAAATACCATTTACATTCATAATTAATTGTTTTTCTATTTTGACCATTGTTCTTTATAATTTTTTTTTGGTGAAAGAATTAACTTCCATCTGAAAAATATTTCATTATTTTTTATTTATTAAGTTTATTTAAGTCTATGGAATAAATCCTTACAGACATTAAGGACATTATGGTTCTGTTATGATATTGCTGGGTCATGAGAAAACGAGAAAATAAATCAGCTAAACTTTATTGTAATTAAAAAACAGCTATGTGGTTATGACAATCTTAAGTTGTTTGATCCATTTAAAGCTTCTGAACAAACACAAGAGCTTTTTTATTTTTTCTATAGTAGTATTTTTAATTTTAATACTTTAAGCCACACGATTTGGACCTCTTGACCCGTGCCATACACAATCATTTAGTAAACACTACAAAATCAACGACCACAACAACAACATATTAAACAACAAATTAGAAAGTTTAGAATAACAACGACAACAAGAACAACATAGAAACAATCACATTTTTTAAACATTTTTTATATTTTTATTGAAATCTCGGGACCTATGGAACACCTTTGAATGAGTGTAAACAATAACCTTTTCAAGATATCAATGAATCCAATCCACTAACAATGAGCAACCCCACTTGAATGCGTGATCGTGATTTCCATAGACTGACAGACGGATATCGTTATGTCAACTCCCCTGGTTATAGTGATCACGAATACATACACTTTATGGGGTCAAGATATTTCTTGAAGTTACTACAAACGGAATGACAAACTTATATAAACCGTCAGCACACTGGTGTGGAGTGTATAATTATTCGTGCCACTATGAGATGAATTAGCCAGTACAAAAACAATTATAGTAACAGAAACCATCTTAAAATCTGGTTACAGATTATGTTTGTGCTAGGAATCTAAGGAGCATGCCACCGATAATTGTGTTAGTTAAAATTATATTATCTTGTCCGATTATAATTTTGACCAAGATAATGAACTTTAAGTTGTCTATAGAAGTATGGGAACACATTTTATTTTATTTATTTTTTAATAATAAAAAAATGTTTCTTATTAGAATTAAATTTCGATAATATTTCTGAAAATAAAATGATTGTCGGTTTAAAAAAAAAAACTTCGATAAATAGTTATTAAATGATTTCTTTTACAACACATTTTATTATGGAGGTTGAAAATTCAATAAAATTTCTTGATTTTTGAATAATAAATGTCATGCTAGTGTATGCTATCCGCTATGGTGCCAGTCTGATGGCTTGTCATTCAGCGTTCTTTGGTTTAGATTCTTTGGATAGTACGGGTTATCATTTGTTTGTGCGAATATTATTATTATTACTATTAGTTTGCCTTGCGGCTGGTTGGGATGGATCGCTGGCTGACGACTTGTTTTTTGATTTTTAATTTTTCCTTTCTTACTTTGCTCTCTGCTGCCATTTGTATCTGTATCTTTTGATGTTTCGATTTTCTTCTTCTTTACTTTAGCTTCGGTTTACTACCACTACAGCGAATACTACCACCACCATTATCTGGAACGCGCTGTTAAATAAAAGTAACAAAAAACAAAAAAGGCAGACTGAATGTTAAATACATACATGTGTAAGTATGTGTGTATGTCCGTAATAAAATAAAGAAATAACAGCAACAAAAGGTTGATACTTGTACATACAAACATTATTGGACACTTTTCTATCAGACCAATTCAGTTGTCCTTCTTCATTCATTTCATTTGCCGATTGATATCTTTTCTAGAATAAACAACGAGCAAACAAAGACCTGACACAGACGGCACAGAGCAGATTGTATCTTAGGCGAGCATTGTTCTTGTTGTTGTTATATTTCGTTTGGAGTACTTTGATACTGGTTGGTTGGTATTGGTATCATATGTGCAATATCTGCTGCTGTGAACTTCATTCTTTCATTCTGTCTGTATTGTTTTAAACGCGTGAATACGTGTGAATCGTATTGTATTTGTGTATTTAGAGCGCGAGTGTTTGTGTTTATTTTTCCGATTTTATTTAAATAAAATAAATTTAAATTTACAAAATTAAAAGTCTAAATAAATAATATTATTCAAAATTAACAACAATAACAAAAATTGAAATGTGTTCAACTAACTTAAACTTTTGTTAAAAGTACAAAGCAAAAAGGTCGTACCTTAAAGTGAATATTTTTTTAAAAATATGGTAAAAAAGTAACTGTGGCTATAAATCTTGTTAATCAACCTTGCTAAACTGCCACAAAACAAAACAAAACACGTCAAACAAGTTTAAATTTAATATCGTGTTGGCTTTAACTTCATTTTGTGTCAAACATATTTTCTTATTAGTCAGAAAAAAAAAACAAAAAATTTAAATCGTAATTTCGAGTGGTTTTTTTAATTAAACTTTTGCGTGTTTACCATAATATCGTAATAAAACATAATCTAAATATCATTATTGTTGTTATTTTCAAAACGAAATTACCAATTTATCCATCCATCAAACATGGGTAAGTTTGTTAAAAAAAAAATAACATTTAAGAAAAAATCAATAGTGTTTTTAGTTTTCTTAAGACACTGTTAAGAAATTTAAATTTAACATTGTCAACTTACAAATTGTTTAACTAAATTCGAAGAAAATAACAATTTTTCAATCAAGACAATATAAGTTTTGCTTTAAGGAAATGTTGTAATTTAAAATATACAATTTTGTTTAAAGAATTTATTCGATTAAGCTTAAGTTTGCTGAAATAATTAGTGAAAAATATCATCTCAAACAAAGAATAAAGAATTTTTCCAATTAGGAAAACCATAAACTGTTTTTTGAATGCATAGTTTATCATAATGCATAATGAATAGTTTATTAAAGAACCACTGTCACCCAAAGTGCAGAGAGAGATAATATAAAATGTATTTAAGGGATATTTTCAATATTTGGATTAAAATCGTTGAGCGTATCAAAATGAAGTTATGACGCCTTATTTTTCACTTACCTTCGTTTTAAGGAAATATATTCATAAAAATGTAGTAAAATGTAGTTTTTCTATTATATATCCATAAGTCACCAGTCTCATGGTTTCGATATCTACTAACATCTGTCGAAAAGCATATACGATTATAATCTCAATCAGTTCTAGTATAGATTGGATCTGACCATTTTTGGTCAGTTGTGAAAATAATTTAATCTGAGTTATTTACCCCACTATTATATAAACTAAATAAAAATTGTCTTTCTGTTCCAGTGCAGATCTTGTTAACAACTAATTCTAAAATTAAAATATAAGAATAAGTTATATACTTTGCAGCAATAACAATATTAATAACTCTACCTTTTTGAATTATATATATGTATATAAATATAAAGTATGTTTTTCTGCCTTAAAAACTAAAATAGTTTTCAAATTGTGGTCAGTTTTTCCATAATCAGAGAATACAAATTTTAAAATTAAATACACAAAATATACAACAAAATGTGAAATACAGTGGAAATTTTTTGCCCATTTTAAATGTTTATAAAAATTTCTTATTTCGCCATTCAAATCTTCATTTTCATCAATGTGTGGTTTATATGTTTGGCAAAATACAATGGGTCTACACTGAAAATTGGAATCATTTTCTTACTATTTTAATTGTATTTATGCACAGAATCTATTACGATTTCAAAGAACCACGAAATGATTATTGTAATCGTTAATAAACTTATTTGGTTTGTTATATTATTATTTTTTTTTTTTTTTGCAATTAAAACTACTTATTAGCTTATTAGCTTTAACAATGTATTTTGTTCGGTAATTTCATATTAAAGTAACATAGGTCATATTTGATGATCTTAATAAATTCTCAGTATTTTCTTGTTTTTTCAACGCCCACTAAAAATTATGTCATTTTTATACCATATACGAGTACTACTGTGTGGCTAGAATGTAGTGAGTTTATACTGATATTAGTAACTACCAAAAATATTGAAGGTAGACCCACTACCAATCGACTTAGAATTGTTTTCTAAATTATTCGTCTGTCTGTCTTTCTGTCCCAATATTTTATTCCTGCAAGATCAGATACAAATTTTTTAATGTATTCAATGTACTTCTTGTATTTAAATTATTTGTTCTGTCTCAAACATATTTTATAAACCGTAATTTCACAAAATTGTTTTTGGTTGATATATCACGAGAAATTCCTGTGCTTATATATCATATATTCTAATTTTAAAAACACAATAAAAAGTCCACTGAATTGATCCAACTATTCCAGTATGTTGAGTTTGGATGAAATTTTTATTTCTTTTGTTGCACTTGTCCAATAAATTTTTTACACAGACCTAACAATTTCTCACTTTATTTAAGTCAGCGAAAAACGTAATTACTTTTTCAAAATAAAAAATATTGATTAAAAGTATATATCGCACCTCTACCTCTAAAGTGAGTCAACTCAAAATTTCTGAATTTTCACTTTTTGCAAGAAACCGATACACAGTGGTCATATCTATCACCTGTAAAAATTTTTCATCGATTTTTCTAGTCTTTCGCAAAAAAAATACAGTTGTAACCCTATTTGTGTTATAGAGTAGCTCCTTTAAAATCCACTAAAAAGACATATTTTGAGTTGCACCCAAAAAACTTGTTATTTTTGATGATCGCTCAAAAAAATCGCAAAAAAAAACTCCTCTTCTATACTTATTATTCGCAATTCTTTACAATGAAACAACTATTTTTAAATTTTATAGTAAATATTAAAAAAAAACGTTTTTTACCTCTACTGAAAATTTGTAAATTTTGAGTTGACTCACTTTAGAGTTACAGGTGCGATGTATAGAGTAATAATAAAAAGAAAAAAAATTAAAACTGCAACAAGAATATTGTGATATATTTGTCAAATGTTTTTCAATAAACTTTAATTATTTAATTTTAAACCAAAAAATTTTTAGTCTACCCTTTAATTATCTTTAATAAAAAATATTGTCGAAAAAAAATTGTTTTTGATTTCATTCCGATGAATTCATGCCAACAAAAAATAGTTTTAAAACTGACAGATGTGCAAAATGTGAATTTAATTTAACAAAACGATTATAAAAAATAATATCCATAATATCTGTGATGATAACAAATATTTAACAATATTTTTTTGTATCTATTTTATAATTAAGTACAAATCAATACATTCAGTTTTTGTTTCGTTGGTATTTGTATAAATAAAAGAATCTATAAATATGGCTACAAAAAACACAGTTCGTTAAAATTGTGTTTGACTGTGTACGAGAATCTTCACCTTTGTCTGATCTATATGAGGATATGTATTGTAATACTAAACCCTTTTGCACAATACCAATTGAACGAATGACGTAAAAATCAGACACTGTCTGATTTTTTCACTCTTTTTACTGTGGGATTTTTAAATAAGAATTTAGATTTATGACCACGTCATAAACAACACGGTGAGTGTTGTTCCAAATATTTTGGTTATTCACAAAACGGAAACAAAGGCCAACATGCTGCGTTTGAAATATGCAAAAAACTAAAGGGTTACTTACTTCTTCGCAAGGCTAGAACTAAGTGCATACAGCAGCAGTTAGACAAAGTTAAAGAAATATTACAATATGTTAGTTAACGTAACATAAATTTATGCAGAATCTATTGATAAGAAGACCGTGAAAATTTCTACAAATATGTTTACTCCTTTTGTTTGAAAAGTTATAAAGGATTGACCTACATTTCATTACAATACGGAATATCAGATAGGGAAACTGGTACATTAAGTAGTATATATTCAAATGTCTACAAAAATTACTTAACAGACGTCAGCAGAAATAAAGAATCGAAGAAAAGAGAAATCTGAATTTCTTGGAAATTTTATACGCTCCAGTTAACAACTGAAACATATGCCTGAAATGTTTTTCGTTCACAAAGTAATTCGTCTTTTTTTTTTTTGTAGTTGTGGTTCTTGTTAGTGTTGTTGTTATTTTGCTAAACAGCCAATTCAATTGCAGTAAATGGGATTTTGTTGTTCTTTGGCTCAGCAGCCAACTCGGTGTTTTATGATTGCTTCAGTAAAATTCATTTACGCGAAAAACTCGCTACATAAGAACGCGTAAATGTCTAAATTGATTCATTAAGGATTAATTTAAAAACACAAGCATGACACTCTTCTTTGATTATAAATTAAAAGTTCCCCAGATAGTTGAATGGGACTTAAGTTGAACATCCCCTCAACTCAATAATTAAATAAATGGTGGTTGTATGTCGACGAATACACAAACGCGATGTATCTCTCCTATTTTTATATGATAAAATGTAACCTTATGTACACCAAAACTAACATAAATTCTGTTACGAACTAAACTTTTCACAAAAAAAGGAATAACGAACAATACATATTTATTCAAGATACGAATTTATACATACCCTATATCATGCGTTTAGAGATCCTATCTCTTAGATCCAACTAATTAGATATAGAAAATAAGCATAAATCAAATTTTCGTGGCACTGCAATTATATTTTTTTTGCCTTCGGATATGAAAAAGTTTATGTCGGATGCTATATTTATATGGGAATTAGGTCGAAAAATGGACCGATCCTCGGCATATTTGGTAAAGTCACTTATTTTTTGCATAAGCTTATACGAACCAAAGTTGAGGAAAATCTGTGCAATATTTTCATTTTTTGATAGATTTATGTGAAGGTCGGGAATCATCTTCATATGGGAGCTATGACTAAGAATTGTCGTATAGGGACTATTTTTGGACTAAATGGATGTCATAGACATACACAAACCCAATTTGAACAAGATGTAATTTGTACGGGGACTAGGTCTGAACATGAACCGATTTTCACCAATTTCAATAGCGTTCATTCAATATATTTCAATATTTGAGATCTGTAGTTTGATAACAAGACACACAGATGGATAGACGGACGGACGGACATCGCTAAATCGACTCAGATAGTGATTCTGAGTCGACCGGTATAATAAAAGATGGATCTGGGTCAAATATTTTTGGTAGTTACAAACATTGCTGCAAAGTCACTATACCGTGACCACATATATATAAATTTGAAAATCAAGGAAGATTTTTCATAATATAATGTCATAAACAATATAAGGACTTTGGTAGAAGGAATTATGATTCCGGGAACTCAGTCAGTTCAGCATTTTAAAAGCTTTGTGTGTTGCAAAAGTTCATAGCGGATTTGATATTTAACTGGTGATAATTATTTTTTACTGGTGATATTTGGATAAAATAAAGACACTGAAAAAATTTTAATCTATACTAATATAATAAACGAGGTAATGTGTGTTTGTTTGTTTGTTTGTTTGTAGGAGGTAATCTTCGCAACTACCCATCTGATCTTTCTAAATTTTCACAGAGTCTTACTGCGGATATGGGAAGTGCTATAGGCTATAATTTTTTATTATTTTTGGTGGGCGTGGCACCTCCCACACAAAGTAAATTTTTAATATCATATACATATATTGAGTACTATGATAGGTAGAGCTTTGCAAATTTGTGTGAGGTCACCTATTGTTAATATAAGTAGCTACTACGGAAATGGGCGGGATCCGACAAGTGGGCGTGGTACCTCCCATACAAGTAATAGTTCAATATTATGTATCTCGAGTAATGTGATAGAGAGAGCTTTTCAAATTTTTCTGAAGTCACCTATTATTAATGTGAGTAGTCGGATGCAAAGTGGGCAGTATCGGACCAATAGGCGTGGCACCTGCCGTACAAAGTAAATATATAATGCCATATATCTGGAGTACTGTAAAAGATAGAGCTTTGTGGCTTTGCGTGAGCCCATAGGTTCTCTGTGTGATTAGTCGAACAAAAAATGGGCGTGATCGGAGCAATGGGCGTAGCACCGCCCATGTAAAGTAGATATCTAATATCATATAACTGGTGTACTATAAAAGGGAAAGACGACATTTTGCATCAGTCCATCAGATATTAATGTGAGTAGTCCAATAAAAATTGGACGGGATGGGATTAGTGGGCGTGGCACCTCCTATGTAAAAAATATGAAGCACTACGAAAGCGACAGTCTTTTGACAAGTTCATTAGTTATAAATGTGATTTGTCGTGGAAAATATATCGCCAAAATCAAAAATCGCAAAAAAAAAATTGCCAAATGATATTCTAAGTTCAAGGCCAATAGTTAAGTGTTGCCAGATCTAATATGGATAATCCATCTTCTTCTCATGGACAGCTACATGTACCTTGCTCCAGGGTAGGAACGCCGAAAAATCTGATAATTGTTGTAGCATCAGCATCAGCATGCATTGAAAAAAAAAATCTATACTAGCATAATAAAGAGGTAATGTGTGTTTGTTTGTTTGTAGGAGGTAATCTCCGTAACTACTTATCTGATATTCCTGAAATTTTCACAGAGTCTTACTGCGGATATGGGAGTGCTACAGCCTTAAATTTTTTTTAAATATTTTTAGTGGGCGTGGCAACTCCCATACAAAGTAAATTTTAAATATCATATATATTAAGTACTATGATAGAGAAAGTTTTGCAAATTTGTCTCAGGTTATCTATTATTAACGTGAGTAGTCAGACAAAAAATGGGCGGGATTAGACAAATGGACGCGGTACCCCCACACAAACTTAATATTAAATGTGATATATCTGAATTGCTGTATTAGTGAGAGCCTTGGGACCTTGCGTGAGCCCTTTCATAACGATTCGGAAGGGGGAGGGTGTTGCGAAGCACACCGGGTTACATCTAGTAATTTATAAATTGGGTTTGAGAAACCATTAACTATATTTTTTTTTTTTTTATTTATTGTTTTCCAAATCATAATTTCGGAAGAAGTATTAAAAGTTTCTAAACAACAATTGATAATTTCTGAAAAGGAGTGAAATGTAAATGATCGGTTAGTTCTGTTGGCTTTAGTTCAATTTTACTGTAGTGGTGGCGAATAGGGAGCATTCTATGCTACACTATAAACTTCCCTCGTAGTTGATTTAAAGTCAACACTGTCAAGTATCATCTTTCAATAGACTAGTTTATCGAGCTAAAATGCGGCGAGTTAAAAATTTAGCAATACGACTCAATGTTATATGAGGGCGGCCCCAGAACAGCCCGACCTGATGTATAGATGGAGGCAGTAGTTTGAAAAAATTTCCTTGATGAAAATTGGAAACACTATACAAATTATATGTTTTAATTGTCAAGGCGCCACGTAGTTTAGTATTCTTTTTTTTTTTTTGAGCAATCAAAATTAAACGATCTCAGTGAATTTGTGAATTTTTGAACTTAAAGAAAATTAGTCACTGTTATGTAATTCAATACTTTCATTTGAAAGGCTTCAATCCAACCAATATTAAAGCAGAGTTTGATTCCACTCTTGGGGAGACTGCTCCTTCATTTACGATTCTAAAATATTGGCTGCCAGAGTTTAAATGAGGCCGTACGAGCTGGCAAGTCGTAGTCGTAGTCGTGATCGACCAATTGTTGTGGCCACTCGAAGTACTGTTAAGAAAATCCACAAAATGGTATTGGATGATCATTGGCTGAGGGTGCTTGAGCTAGTTGAAATGATAGGCATTTCAAAAACTGCTATACATCTTGTTTGCAAGATGAGTACTTCGTTTGCGCACAATAGGACAAAAACAGCGCCGCAGCGTGCCGTGAGGATGTTGCAATAGAGTGATTGGCAATGTTTCACTGCAGTAGAGCCGAGGTTTTGCATGGATGTTACAGTTTTATCGGCAAGAAAGATTGTGATTTTGGTTTTTGGGTTGCGCATAGGGTAATTTTTTTTTTTATTATCTTCAAAAAAGGAAAAACAATCAACGGCGAGTATTATGTTAACTTGTTGCAGCGTTTAAGCGATGAAATTAAGTTAAACAGGCCGAATTTGGTGAAAAAGAAACTGCTATTTCATCAAGACAATACATCATTCACATATCCACTATTGCGATAGCCGAAATCAACGACTAAAATTGCTTCAAATTTGGCTCTCTCGAATTATTTTCTGTTTTAAACTTAAAAAAATGATACGGTGGGTAAGGTATTGCCAACAATGAAGAGGTGGAGTCTGCGGATAATGGCTATTTTAAGGTGGTAGACAGTTATTACTATAAACAGGGTATTGAAGCTATTACATATCGCTGGGAAAAGTGTATCGAGCTAAACGGAGATTATTTTGAGATTTAAAGAAAAAAACTTTATCAAATTTATTGTGTTTTCTTTGACAGTTAGGGTTTTTCTGCGATCGCCCTTCTATATTGATTTTTAACATTTTATAAGTTTGTAAGTTTTTTCCTTTTGTATAAATTTAGTTTAAAAAAAAGAATTTATCCCCATCATAACCCATTTTTGATAATGTTTATAAATTTACCACCATGTGGTCAGGGTATGAGTTTGTGCTAATGTTTGTAACTACTAAAAATCGATGTAGCGATGTCCGCCCGTCCGTCTGTGAGTCTGTCCGTCCCTGTGTCCATGTAAACCTTGTAATTAAACTACGGCTCGCAAATATGAATATATATTGATGGAATATGGTGAGACGCACGCCATTAAAATTGGTGCAAATCGGTGCATGTTCGAACCTAGTCCTCATACAGTATGATATTGTCATACACGTAGTCCAAAAATAAATCTAATAGATTCTATAAACCAAATAAAGCTGCTTCGCCACCTTCACTTAAAAGTATCAAAAACAAAAATATTGCACGGATTTTTCTCAAATTTGGATCGGTCCATATAAATATAGCATCCGGCCCATATATATATAACATCAGTTCTGCCAGCAAAAAAAAAAAATAATAAAAATCCACTCAGATTTGATTCCTATACCCAATTAGTTGGACCAAAGACCAACTTTCTTAACGCATAGTATATGGCACCGCATTGTCAGTCTAGACAAAAGTTTGTTTCTGTTAATGCAGGTCTATTAAAAAGTTTGAGTTATGCTAATTTTAAATTATTTTCATACTTTAAACACATTCCTTTAAATGTATAATTTCATAAATAAGGGATTAATCTATTAGGATGTTTTCATTGCTCTAGACCGATCAAAGAATAACTTTGATCGTGAGGCCATAAATGGACATTGAAAATAAGCAGAAATTAAATTGTCATGAAATTGTTGCCTGCAGATACGAAATATTTCATGTCAAATAATGTATTTTAGGAGGTTGACTAGGTCCAAATATGTACCTTAAGGTCACTTATACTTACTTTTCAAAAACAAATCAAATTTGACTAAATCCCTCTATTGTTGTCTTTTGATAGTTTTCAGTGCAGATCGGAGCAGCATTGTCGTAGAGGTCTAAATCATCTTTCGAGATCGCTATAATTTTTCAAATTCAATAGCGATCGCCATATGGCTTGTGGGAGATCATGTGCAGCGTTTACATAGAGACAATAAGTGAAAGACAGTTCAAGTATTTTTAGTAATTATAAACATCAGCACAGATTTTCATCAAATGTAATAAATATTTTAAAAATTTGTAGCTGTGGTACTTTTTTCAATAAAATTAGATTTATTAATCACTAATGTAATGATTCGTTTTTACATATTTTAATGAAATTTTCCTGAATTATACTATAAAAAATTATTTTTTAAGTATGCCTGTGGATTTATTAAAAAATAATTACATTTTAAAGAATTCATAATATTTTTGATTGTGGTTAACAAGTTAATATTTTTATGGAGACAGCATATTGACATGGATAAATTCTCAATCGTGGCTCACATACCCCATGTGGGGTGGCCAATAATAACGTCAAATTGTCTATGTGTATTTATATATTAAGCAATTCCTTTAATATTTATATTTATTGTTATATCTAGTCAAAAGTAAATTAAAAAAGAAGATTTGATTTTCATCGTAACATTTGGGCAATAAAATATTTTCCGATAACAATTTATAATCGAAGAGTTACCAATTTTCAAAAGTGGGAAATTAAGAAAGTAATCCTTATATATAAGTATTATAAAACCGTTGTGTGTCTGTTCATTTGTTTTTTGTTGTTTTGTGTAAGTTTGAGGCTAAAGCAACTGAACCCATTTTCGTGAAATTTTATGAACTGATGGTGTAATATTTAAAAAAATATATAGGCTATACTAAATCATTATCGAACAACGGACAGAACATCACCCATTGAAATGCTTTTTCAATGTCACTGATAGTCTTATTGTAGCGAAATTTGGAATAGCATGTTATTTTGCCAAATTTTAGCATTGCCAAATATATGGGTGTGAATGGAAAAGCTCCTCACTGGACCCCAATCAATAATTTTACAGCCAAATTTATTGAAGTGTATTTCATGTACGATTTCCCATCGTTAAACATTTTGAAGTTCATTTGGAGAATGGATAGTCCAGTCCTTCGAAATTACTAATTATACAGATTTTATAATTTTCCAATTTTAGATAAATTTAATCGCGTATTGAGGCATATTAAGAGCAGCTTTGTCCTTTTTAGATATTCCAGAATGCGCAGGCCACTTTCCCACTTCCTTTGCTCTAATATTTCCACCTAAATAGACACAATAGGAAGCTCCTACTTGCAACATCAGCAAAAAAAAATGCAGCCGAGAATTTTTTTGCAACAGTGAAATTTTTGATACGGGATCAGTGTACCATATCTCAAAAGGTGGTATTAAATAGCAGTCTGCTAGAAGCAAAATTAAGCCAACTACTATTATACGAGTATGTCACATACTGTATGTGTAAACAGAAAAGCTGGAACTCATGCTACTGAAATTTTTCAAATCGGATATGCACAAGATATAAACAAAAAACATAGTGATTATCGTTTCCAAAAGGATTTTGTAATATCGTTTTATCTGAACAAGAACTAAAGGTCAAAGTTTATCCAAAAATAATTTAGAACATGGAAACTGTTTTTGTGTAAAAAAAAGAAAATTTTATCTTACATTATGGGCAAAGAATAATCATGTTGTCCTTAATCTTATTTGAGGCCGATATTAACGGGTTTAGCAAGAAGAGAATATATTTTCAATTTCAGCCTACCTTAATTGATTTGCAATGACTATAAAAAGTTGTAGATTCAAATGCTGACTATTATCGGTATCAGTTGGACACTTTATATTATGTTTGCAATACATATAACTCTTTCGAGCCACCCGCACAAATGTTCAATATCAATAATTTTGCGAAAAACGGCGTTGTTTAATGCTTTGTTTTTTTTATGATTTGTTTATTAATAACAGCGATGCCAACTTAGCGCTATATGCGCTAGGGTAAGCGCCTTTTAGCTACCCAAAAAGCTAATTTTTTCCTATAGCACCTTTTTTTAAAGAGCACTAAATTGTCGCTTTTCCTTTTTCCGTTTTAGTGATTGCCTTAGCAAAAAAAAAAAAACAGAATTGAAATGTTTGAATAACTTTCCTCTAAGTTTAAACTTTTGGTTCAAAGAGAATCATATAATTGGTTCCTATTAGTCAGAAAGACAAAATTTATATAATTATATATATAAGTTTATTATTAACAAAGATTCCAATATGCCAAAAATTCTAATGAGTTGAAAACTCATTTTTTCGCTGCTCATAAAAAAACGTTTGAGACAACGCTGCTAAAGAATATGTACAATGATTTCAAAATGTTATTTAACGTACTTGGTTGAACTTCAGATGTATAAATAGTAAATCTGGAATTCGAAGTCCAAAATTCATACCACACAAAAGTTTTTATTGACTCATGTCGGTTATTAAAAAGTTTAACAAATAAAATTATTTGGAGGATGAGACCGATCCCATGCTTAATGAAATTAGCTATTTATTTATAGTTCTGTAAAGGCATGTTTTTGATAATAATATTGAAATATCGGACAAACAATTAGTATGAAATGCATGCAATATAGATTGCTTCTGAAAAGTCAACTCATACATAAATAAAAATTAATAAAAAAATTTGACACTAACCTACGATATTGTATGGGACACTTAGAAGAAAAGTGAAAAAAAGTTAAAAAAATTCTTTGAATTCTGTAGGGATATTATCGATTAAAAATGTGATTAAAAAAATATAATCAGAATTTTCTATTGAACAATAATTTTGTCCTTTATTATATACAGAAATTTTAAGCTAAGGACAAATTTGTAACCTTGAAAATGATCGATGCGCGCCACTACGATTGAGGGCATTTGATAAAACCGTGAGGAGTTAAGAATATTTCCCTTTAAGGGACAGCAACGAATTTGAGCGCTTTCAATTAAGAGATTTGCTTGATAATACTACACACTAATCCATCGGTCCAGTTTTGTTTAGTAATGTCAGCCAAAGATTAAGCATGCACTATCTGAGGGTATACAAACATATTCCAATTCCGTAGTAGCCTGCAAGGTAGTTCAAAATCTTGCCAGCAATTTCCTAGTATGCATGTAATCTGGATCCATATGACTCGAATGTCGCATTGCTTCGCCATCTCATAAACCGACAAACGGCAGTTGAACGTTATATTTTATATTATACTAGCTGTTTTTACCCCGTCTTGCTCGGGATAAAAAGGCCTTTGACTTGAAAAATGGTTCACTATGCTTACCAGGCGCTGAGTACTTAGTCCCCAATTAACAAATTCCCCAATAAAATGCACTTTCTCCCCAAAAATTTTTATGGGCAGTAAATTCATTTTTTATTCCAATTAAAAATTGTTTGATTTTTTAATTTAGAAGTTTTTTATAAGATGCTGCAGCAAAAATGCTTCAAAAATAAGCTGCGAAACCGCTTTAAGTTCTTTTTTCAGTTTATTTATAAACATAAAATATAACGGAATGGTTCGCAAATTAAAGAAATCAGATCTTTTAAAATGAGAATTACTTCATTCAATAAGTGATCATCATTGAGCAGAGACGTCAAATTCAAGTTTCAGAAATGAAAGACTAATGCGACTTTTAATATTGTGTCGCAAGGTTTCTTTAAGCAACTGCTTATAGTATATGTGTGGCCTCTTTTGATCAACAGGTAATTATTTCATATACGTAGATGAAATTTATCATACGACATTTCACTAAGCTTTGTTCCGCGAGCGATTCGCGTCCGCTTCCGCGCGTTTGGCAGCCACACCCGTGCTGCCGCGCAGTTGTTGTCAACTTATTTTAATCGCCAAAATATATTTTTCAGATCATTGCGATATTTTGGCTCCGCGCGACTCGCGCCGCTTCCTCGCAGCAACTACCCGTGCTGACGCTTAGTTCTCGTTAACTTATTTTAATTCCTAAAACATATTTTTTAGAGCATTGCGATATTTTAGCTGAGCTGTGTTCCGAGAGCGCGTCGCGTCCGCATCCGTCGCGTCCGCGTTCGCGCGCCGCTTCCACGCGTTTGTGCTGCCAACTTATTTTAATTGTCAAAATATATTTTTCACATCATTCCGATATTCTAGCTAAGCTGTATTCCCCGTGCGCGCATTTTAAATGCATTTATTGTAGGACATATATTGAGAGCAGTATGCAAATGTGTAATAAAATAAATATTTAACCAAATTCATTAAATAAAAATATGTAAAAATTTAAGAATGAATTTGGGGAGTAAGTTCATTTTTTCTTTCGATTAAAGAAAAAAATGGGGAATTTGTTCATTTCTTTTGGGTACCTTTTTTTTAAGTTTGGGGAAGAAAGAAGAAGAGAAATCCGTTGAAAAGTACAAATTTGTATAGGGAAGAAATATACCACACAACAAAATATGAATTTTATATGAAAATTGGGCGTAAAAGTAGGCGTACTCGGTAAAAATCATATGGCGACTTTAATATGCAATATGTACTAAATTTCGGATTGTATAGCAATCAAATAAAGAAACAAATAAAAGTAAAAAAATAAGTTTTATATACATAGAAGTTGGCGTAAAGTAGGTGTGGCCTCTAAGAAGCATATGGTGACCTTCCCTGTAGTATAGAGATCGTGTGATCAAATTTTAGACATCCCTTGAAAAATAAAAATTTCTATAGTGAACAAATATACCAAAAAACAGAAAATTAATTTTGTACAAAAAGTGGGCATAGAAGGAGGCGTGGCCGGCAAAAATCATATGGCGACCTCTCTGGAGTACAGAGATCGTGTGTAGCAAATTTCAGAGAAATCCGAAAAACAGAATATGAATTGTATAAAAAAAGTGGGCGTAACAGTAGGCGTGACCGGTACGAAGAATATATCGACCTTCCCTGGAGCAGAGAGATCGTGTGTACCAAATTTCAGAGAATTCCGTTGAAAAATAAAAATTTGTATAGCGAACAAATGTACCAAAACACAAAATGAATTGTATACAAAAAGTGGGCGTTAAAGTAGGCGTGGTCGGTACGAAGCATATGGCGACCTTTCCTGGAGTACAGAGATCGTGTGTACCAAATTTCGGAGAATTCCGTTGAAAAATAAAAATTTGTATTTCAAACAAATATACCAAAAAACAGAAAATTAATTTTGTATAAAAAGTGGGCGTAGATGTAGGCGTGACCGGCAGGAATCATATTGAGACCTCTCTGGAGTACAGAGGTCGTGTGTAGCAAATTTCAGAGAAATCGGTCGAAAAATAAAAATTTGTATAGCGAACAAATGTACCAAAAAACAGAAAATGAATTGTATACAAAAAGTGGGCGTAAAAGTAGGCGTGGTCGATAAAAAGTATGTGGTGACCTTAGCTGGAGTACAGGGATCGTGTGTACCGAATTTTAGAGAAATCTGTTAACAAATAAAAATTTGTATAGTGAACAAATATGAATAAAACAGAACATGAATTTTACATAAAAAGTGGGCGTAAAGATAGGCGTGGCTGGTAAAAAGTATGTGGCGACCTTTCCTGGGATATAGAGATCGTGTGTACAAAATTTCAGGAAAATTCGTTGAAAAATAAAAATTTGTATAGTGGTCAAACAAACAAACAAACAAACAAATAGAAAATGAATTTTATATATATAGATTTTTCATGAGAGTTGTAAAAATTTTAAGACTGCACACAGTCTTAATTTTGGTAGCCATATGTACTATCAATACATTCTGTCGTGATAACTGAATTACAATTTCCAAACAACCGTAGATTCGATTGAATGAATTGTCTCATTTAGTACCCCATGCATTGGGGTAACCAATAAATGATTTTATTAACATTTGTTTAAAATTTATTGATTTTTCTATAAGAAGTGAAATATAAACAAAATATCTTACATAATAAAAATAAATTCACATGATAATGCTAAATTTGCAAGTTAAATATTACTGATATTGCATTTTTATGAATCTCTCCAATAAATCTTTGATTATTTTTAGAATTTAAGGAATTTAGAAATTAAAACATCGTATTAAAATATATCGGTAAATCAGTTCAATATCATTGTTTGTCCGCGTAGTTCTTGTGTGTTAATTGTTCTTGTTGTTTTCCATTTTATTTACTAACATTGTATATTGTAATTGTATATAACGCAACTATTCGCATAAATAAAAGAAAAAGCCGAGAAGATACTTCCTTGTTGGATTTACCGGTCTTCTGGGTGCCAACTTGGAAGCGCCATTCGCTGCAGCCTGAACAGCTATCTTTTAAAAAGTTTTGACTACTTTTATAGTTGTCAAAGCATTTCATATCGCTTCTTCAAAGTCCTGATATTTTTTGTTCTTCAACGAGTAAACCACAGTCGTTGGGTCGAATGAGACAAACATTCTTGTATTTCTCTTTTCATTGCGAGCATTCAATGTCCACGCAGAATAAATCCTAAATGGGTAAATCTTACTAAATTAAAAATAGATTTTAAAATTACGTATATATTTGCTTATTTTTGCATCAATATTCATTAGCAATGTAACTTCACTGGTATAACTTAGAGAATGCCAAATAAAATTGTTGAAGCTTTTTCCATAGAGAATGTGAAGTAACATTGCTTTAACTAGTTGTTACAAAAAACATAATAATAGTAACAATAATAATAAAAAATTACCACATGATAAGGAACTTACCCAATCGTAGAATCTGCTACAGTGCGCTTTATTTATTTCAGCATTTATAACTAAATAAGTTTTCATACACAATATTTATTTAGTTTTATTTATTTTCCCAAAATAAATTTAAAATTCGGTTGGGTTATTCTGCTTTGGAATTTACAATAGAATTTGATTTTTCTTTCGGCCATAAAAACCAAAACAGGAGTTCTTTTATTACAACCGAAAAATAATTTCAAATACTAGACTATTGTTATCATATTGACTAACAATCTATCACAAAATATGATTTTATATTTTCTTATTAAATTACGATGTTTTAATAAAATAAGTTGTTGTTATCCTCAATATTTATAGCGTTTTCTTTTCTGACAAAAAATGTCGCATTTTATTTGCACTTTTTTCGAAAAGTTTATTTTTTATATATTCTAAATCAACAGCAACCTTACTTTATACATCAATCGAAAGTTCTCAAATTCGAGCGCTCGTAAATCGCAAAAAGTTGTAGCCATTGACTTCTTTCAGGTCATAGTGTAAGAATATTTCCACATTGTTCCCCATTTTTGAATATTTTCACCCCACGACTTCAAAGAGGATAATAATCAAAATTTTTTGCATTTTATGAAGAAAGCATTTTGAGACCTTTCGATTGATGTATCAAATTAGGTCACTCTTAATTTAGAATATTTGAAAAAATACACTTTTTGACATTAGTTTCGAAGCATTTGATACTGCTTTCAATTAAGTTGCATCAATTGAATTAGTTAATTTAATTTGTATAAAGACATTGATTGGTAAACTGAACTAATTTTGCAATCGAGAGTACTTTCATTTTCAAAGAATTATGTTTATAAGGTTGTTAGTGAAGAAAATCTGTTTCATTTTTAAATTGTTAAGAATTAGAAAAAAAGTTCTTATTACCTAATATAAATACTCTATTGGTAACCGAATTCTAATCAATTCTTTTTCTGTGTGTGGCTGTAAATACAATTTTATTTAGTAAGACATACACACAGAAAACAGATTCGTTGTGGCTACCAAATATATTGCCAACCGAATTGCGATGAAGTTAGTAACAGAATTTGGAGTTGCTTGCAATTACAATTCTATTGTCTCAACAGTAAATATTTTATCACAGTACAAAGTGGTTAGTTTCTATTAAATTTCTGATGATACAATCAAAAATTCAGTTGTTAAGTTTTAGAACTATTCGGTTGGTGAATTATTTTTCTGTGTGTATATACACAGAAAACAGATTCGTTGTGGCTACCGAATTTATTGCCAACCGAATTTCGATTAAGATCTTAATCGAATTTTGAATTGATTGCAATTACAATTCTATTGTATTAATAGTACAAATTGTGTCAAAATAAATTACGGTTTGTTATTATAAAATTTCTGTCGATACAATCGAAAATTCTGTCATTAATAGTTAGAATAATTCGGTTGGCGAAATTTTTTTCTGTGTGTACTTACGATAGTCTGGATCTTGTGTATGGACTGCTATTTGATTTCAATAACAAATGTATTTGAGAAGATCAAAGCTGACTTATGTGACAAATGTAATTTGATGTCGTTACCTGAGCTTTGATCATAAGATTTACGTGGAATACATTGACCGATTTCGAATTTATTTAAAGACATATTATCTACCAGAACATTGAAAATTGGTATAGAGACATGAGTGGAATTTGTTTTTGAGTAGGAAAAATAATTTGTTGTTAGTAGTTAAATGTTATATTGTTATCAAATGATCTCATAGCAATATGTACAAATTGTGAAATTGTAGATTTTAGTGAAAATAGTGTTTAATTTCACTACCTTTGTCTACTTTGTATTAGTCTGATAAGACTGGTTCATTAATTACAAAGTCATTAGCATTTGAATTTTTTTTGTTTTAAAATTTCTTCTTTTATGGTTTATGTCTGCTATTTTGACGGTGTTAACAACTTTAGTTTAATGCCAAATGTATTTGAACCCAAAGAATGAACGCAACAAATAAAAAACATTTTTAACACATTCATAAACAGTTATTTTTACACTGAAGATTTTTTTATTTCTCTATTTTTCTCTGCATACATAAGAGAACATGTTGTTGTATTTTGCTAATAATGAGCATTTCAAAAAAAAAAAAAATTCATTCAGTATAAATGAAGTAGAAAATGTTTCCCCCGATATAGAAAACATACATACTTCCTTGTTCCTGCATTCATTCCATTAAATTTTATTACTTGTTGCAAATTCAAAAAGGAAACAACGAAATAAAACGAACCCTCTTTTCTTAAGGTAACAGCGATTCGAGTTTTTGAGACATTGCTAATTTCCTTCCATCTTTGCTTTATTTTCCGTATTCGTATACGAATATTTTTTTTTAATATTAACTTGTTGTGCGCATGCGTCTGTTAATTCGAGCATGGTGCCAAAGCAATGTCTTCTGTTCAGTGGTGTTTGCTGTTGCTGTTACTGTTGCTGTTGTCATTTAATGCAGCCATTGTAAAATGGGCGGAGCAAACAAACGAGCATTCATCAGCATGTTGCCATGCTATTATGATTGCTTTTTATTTCTTTCGCTAAACACATGACAACAATGAATGCACTGAAAGAAAATATAGCATTGATTGCTATAACGTATACAATAATATAAGTACATTTTTATTTATATTTGATTCAATACGAATGTAAAATATTTTTTATTTGAAGAAGTCAATTAAACGATGAGATAAGAAATAGAAACTGATATCGATATTGAAATTGAGAATGAGATTTTACATATTTTAATAAATAAAACATAAATTTATGGGATAATGTGATAATGATAATGTATAAATAAAAGGTGATTGTGGAGTTTAAATTTGATAATATAAAGTTCAAATATAAGTAAATATAGAATATAACATTTAGGACACCAAAATTAAATATAGGAAATAACTATAAAAATTAAATACACGTATGTCTCTTTTCCCAGTATAAATTTCTTTAAATTTTTAAATATTAATATCAATTGTCATTTCATGCGATTTCGAATTTATGCATCCACTGCAGAAAGTATATATAGGTTTGTCATTTCGTTTGTAACGCATTGAAAAATTCATTTGCGACCACATAAAGTATATGTATGTATATATTCTTGATCCTTATAACAACTCGAATCGATATAGCGATGTCCGTCTGTCTGTTGGAATTACGCTAATTCACATAATAGATCATTTACCTGTGTAAGGTTATAACGATATTATTTGTAATTATTTCGAGCAGGTTGCTATCGTAAATCGGGTAAATCGAGCATCACTTAGGCGAGATATATCCAAAACGATGAGGACACGTCTAAAAAATTTAAAAATTCAACGTGTTTGTCGTAATAATTTAGTATTAAGTTTATGAAATTATCCAATTATTGCTTTTTAAATTATTTTGTTTGCATGTATATATTAATACGAGAAGGTAAATTTTTAGTTCCCTTTTTAAGCAATATGCGGCCACGGAGGAGTGTGAAAATTGGCATAGATATAGCTCATATGGAGGAGAAGCTGAGAATGATAAAACTTATGTTTAATCTGTTATAAAATATATTAAATAAAATAGAATAAAATAAAATATTTATTATAATTCGCTACACCCTGTTAATGCGAATGATTTAAATAATATATCAGACGCTATGCGTTGAATTGTGAATTGTTTAAATTGATTAACATATCTTTAGGCTCATTTAAATATTCATAAATTTTATATATATATATATGACCTTCTCCGAGAAAAGGGACCTAGTGTATGAAAATTAAGTTTTGAGAAAAAAACGCATTTAAAGTTCCTACATCCCTTTAGGTACCAGAATCCACCGTTTTTGACACACTAGGTCCCTTTTCGCGGAACAGGTCACATATATAGGTTAAAAAACACTGGAAGACAAAAATTTAACGAAAAAATAATATTTCCTAGAATTTGATATAATAGTGCAATTAGTCTAGATATTAATGTAAACGTAAAACCGTAACAGTCTTACTTGTTTCAAACAGGTTTAACCAGTTAAAATATTAAAGAGGGGTTTTAAGCAATATTTTTGTTTAAAATAATTTTATTTTAATATAATTTTTAACTAGCTTTAATATGAATTAATATTTCGTTTTCAAGTTTCAAAAACTGAATTATCAAGTAAAACAATAAACGAAAATAATAATTTTGGGTGATTGTTTATGCGGTCATAGTACATTTAAAATACTACAATTTGAATTTATGTATGATAGTAATGTTCACTTTTCTGCGATTTCACTTTATCCGACTTTCTGTGGAACGCATCTATCCCATAAAATAAGACCTGAGTGTATTTGCGTGTTAGTCAGAAGACATTGTGATAATTTGTTTGGCTATTATAAAGCGCTAATGTATATATATAAACCCGTACCATGCACAGTGAATAAAATGCACAATGTAGCGGCACTTAATTCCAAAATGTGTAAGCCTAATGCATTTTTTAGACAGTGAAATATGTAACGAATTGCATTTTGCACAGTTTTTAATTAAATATAAAGAGTTTTAAATATAAAGAGTTAATAGAATTAATAAAAATGGCTTGAGGAATATATATATGTGTATAATCAGAATCAGAAGTATCAGAACAAACAGCTTCTTCTCGTATAATTGGCTCTGAAAGCAAACTGTATATATCACTACCTATTTTAAAGTTCCGTGAGTAGTTAGAAGGCCCTTTGGAGAGCTAGGAGTGCACTAAATCGGCCAATGTGTTTTTCCTGGAGTTCTGTATAATGTTGTCTGAAATTCATTAAATCCTTATTTCGCGACTTCTGCGCTTCTTCCGACATCATGCCAATTGAAAGAAACGCACTATTTATGATTTAATTTTTAATTTTTGGTGAGGCTCCACAAATACCACATGTTTGTGACGAGGATTCTGCAATCGCACTAAAAAATTTGCCATCGATCATTGTCCCGTAAAATTGGTGATGAGTTTGAAAAGTCTCAAACTGCGTTGGAATAATTTTAGATATTTGCTGTTTCACTTTTTTAACTTCAGTAGTAACCAAGGTAGAAGTTTCTTTCTCGTAAATCAATTTAATTGGTCTACAAAACAAGAGGACCAACAATTCTCCCATAAAATAACACCTCCCATTTTCAGTTGTAATGGCTCAATGTATACAGCCAATAAGTGTTCGTCAATCCAGTTCGATTCAGGGTAATTAAAGCTTTGCCGGTAAGTTGAATGTCCACTACTACCATCACACCCCCATTTGTATATCGCAGTAAAGGTATTGACGAAAACTTCCTTCTGCGATTGAACGATCCTTGCCACAGTATGATCAATCAAGCTCTGTAGGGCCACTTCAGCAGACGTATCGGTAATTAAGACTCAGTCGGGATAACACTTATTTTTTGCTAAAAAACTTCGTCATATGTAGGACATATGTTGGCATTAATTTGTACGAGTGCTTTGTACAATCAATGTCCACGTAAAGAGCAAAAGCTTCATCAGGGCTTTATGCAATAGCATTATTGGTTTCAGAATCAATATTTTTTTTAATTTTTGGTGCGAGCTCGGAATCAAAATGTACCATGGATACCACTTCTAATGCATTTCTTTTTCCTGACTTGTATAAACTACCGCGAGTCGCGAATACAAGTTCATCGCAAGAAGTTTTGTTTACAAGCTGTACAACTTTTTTCACTTGGGTTTTAGAGGTATATTCTGTGAAGTCCTTTGCAGGTCGTCCTATATTATTACTACACGTCGATTCAATTAAAGTAATTTCACTGTCCAAGCAACCTTTATTGCGTTCTTCAAAATTTGTTTGCAGTTTTTACACTTTTCCACTACTTTGCCTATGAAGCTCCTTAATTTTTTCCTTATTTCTCGGCACTGCTCCTCAATAGACTTTGTTGTCTCTATTGTATTATTAACTACGTGGGCCTCCACAACTGAAAATTTTTTAGTAGGGACGTTTTCATTGTGCCAAATTAAAAAAAAGTCAGCGTTTGGAAACATTCATTGAGCCTAAAAAATGTATTAACCAATAAACGGGCAAATGATCTGCCCATTGTGGACGTTTTACAACAACTATAATTAAAAATAATAAACAAAAAAACAACTGGACAGAATCCGGTCGAATCCCAAAACGTACACTCTATGAATAAGGCACTTTAGCTACGCTATCACAAATGTTAACTTCTGCTGGTCACAAACATTTACTTTTTAATAAATATATACCTTCGTCTTTAAATTGTAAGTTAGGAAATAATTAATGAACTAATTTAATATTGGCAAAAACCACGTATTGATTAATTAGGCGCCAAATCCTTTTAATGAATTTGCTGCAATGAATGTTAAGTTTGAAAGCTAACAGCTGAGCGAATAATGAAAACAAAACAAATGTAAAAACTTCAATTTGCTCAGTGAAGTATCAGTAATCAATATTAGGTAAAACATTTATCGATTTAAAAGTTTCATAATTTGAAATAATCGCCGCTAAATCAGTGGTTTCGACCGCTGTGCGATGGTAGTGAACATACGTAACAGAAAAAACAATAAATCATATATATATAAACTTGTTCATAGTTTCAGATTGTAGAAAACATAAATAACCGGCCCACAAGCTTCTTCGGAAACTCATATATTAAAAAAATTAATATGCGGATTTCGTGGTACTTAATGAAAACAAAAAAAAAAATAAATTTCCAATACTTTTATGTAGATGTCGAATGGCTACTAAGTGAAAAAAGAAGAAATGAAGAGAATGGAAACTGCGTATATCTCCTTAACTGAAGCAACAATTGAAAGAATTCACGAAAGTTGCTTCAACCATAAAGAAACGCTAAGTTGGAGAGATAGTTTGAAAATCTGGATCCTGAACCGAGAAGAGTGACGAATTGAGAATCGAAAATGGAGGTTGGATTAGAAATGGCAAAAAAAGGGAAATCTGTTTAAAATATCTAAAAGAAATTGCCACCCATGTATCAGAGCATTGAGCAATGTCTCCTCGTTTTTCGATACGAGGGGTCAAAAATGTTATTGTTGATTTAAATCTACAAAAAGCATCGGGAGGCGATGGTAATGCTTTTGAAGTGGCGTCGAATACCATTTTTTATTTTAATTTATTTAGTCTATGGATTAAATCCTTTCAGACTTTATAACATACATATATAAAAATTACGATAGTATTTAAAACTAGGTTTTTAAAAACAGAATTATATTATGTTTAATAATGTTTATCAATATTATGTTTATCAATATTTAGAGAATAATCTATGAAATTATAAAGGTCATTAAAATTCTCAGATATTCTTCTAAACGGATCAGCATTTATATAGTTTGAGCAGAAATACTAGATGGACAGAGGATTGAAGTAACTGGTCGGACTTTGAGGAACCTTAAAAGTAACATTATTCAGCAGGAATTCAGAGCATACGTCGCCAGTTAGTAGTTTCATTAAAAATGCCGAATTTAGCATTCTTCTTCGGCTTTTTAAGGGACACAATTTAATTAGAGCTAACCTTGAACTTGAACGACGGTAGATTAATAAAAGGATTTGGATATAGATTTTGCAAGCAGAACAATAAAAATTGTTTTTGAACAGACTCAATGTGATCGCTATGAACGTCATAATCTGGGTCCCAAACAACAGAACTATATTCCAAAATCGGTCTGACAAGTGATGTATACAATTGTTTTGTTATGATTGGATCGCAAAATTTATTGGCCCAACGCTTGATAAAAGCATGTACTGCACGAGCTTTATTAGCTGTCATAGCAATATGTTGAGAAAATGTTAGTTTTGTATCTAACAAAACTCCAAGATCAAGAATGACGTTCACATACTCCAACTGATAACCGCCAAGAGTATATTTACCCAAACATCCTGGTTTTCTTGAAAGACGCATGTATTTAAATTTTTTTTAATTTAAATCCAAAAAAATTTAAGTTACACCATACGAAAAAATTTTCTAAATCATTTTGCCGCAAGGCCTGCTCACAGGAATCGTTATAGCTAAGGAAGATTTTTACATCATAACCATACATTAAAACGTTAGAAAAATTTATTATAAATGGAACATAATTAATAAAAAGAGAAAATACAATTGGCCCAAGATGGCTACCTTGCGGTACACCAGAATTTACTTTTATATTCTTAAGGTGCGTTTCCACATACACCGTAATCGGCGCCGAAATTGAAATTCCATACATTTGCGCCGAAAAAAAGTTCGTTCCAGAAATCGGCGACGAAAACTAGGAACGTAACGGCGCCGATCAGCAACGAAAAACTAGCTATTTGGCAACGGAACGAAACCAACATCGAGTAGTTTGTTTTCGTTGCTGTAGCAACGAAATGTGATATTTTTGTTTGTTGAGTTTCAATAACTCTTTGTATTTTCATAGTATTCAAACATTAAGACCGAGTTTTTAAGAGTTCAGTTAAACTTAGTTTAGTTAAACTCAGATATTTTAACACCTATAACTTTCAAACTATTTGATGAAAGTATTAAAAATTGTGAATTTATTTTAACTAAGTTTAACTGACAACTTAGAAACTCGCTCTAAATCAAACATCGTACATTATTTATTAAAATCTTTTTTATTATAAATTAATAACTGACAGCTCAAAAATGAATACAAAGAATGAATTTTCTTTGTGCGACGGGGAAAAAATAATTGATTTAGTCAAATATAATGAAATTTATTCTAAAATTCCGTAACATTGAAGGAATGAATCGATTGTGAAGAACAACGGAATGGCGGTCATTGTAAATAGCTTTGAGTCGATCCTGTAATGATTGTTGTCTTGGATAAGGTTTCATTCAGTTTATGTGCAAGGCAAATGCTTCGTCAACAAGTATTACATTCGGCAAAACAGTTTCAGTGCATGGTAGAGTTTTCGGTGGTGGAATATTATATTGCTCACTGTTGATTTTCTGGCCTATTCCGCTTATCAAATAAATGCCTGCATCGCACAGTGGTCCCCTTTCATATAAAGCCCGGCATTAAATACTTGTAGTTATCCTAGATCAATGAAATTTGGTGAATTTGTGTTTTTTGATATTAGAAAGCTTTGCTGAAAATATGAACAAAATCCGCCCACAAATACGCCCACTTCCCATACGAAGTGAACTGTAAAGTGGAACATTTTCTATAAAAATAGATCTAGAATCATGAAAATTGCATAAGAAGCTTTAAATTAACTTATTCTTTCTAGATATCAAATATGAAAAAAATCTGCCTACAAACACGCCCACTTTCCATACAAGTTCAACGTAGAAATCAGTTATTTCGGCTAATTTAATAGTTATAGAAATCCAAAAACCAACGAATTTAAAATAAAAAAAATTTTAAAATCAATTTTTTATAATTTTTAATCACATAATAAGTTTTTAACATCTTCATGCATTTCTAAATATTTTTTTTTAGGCTTTGAACGTAATTTATTTATGTAAGGATCCGAAGAAGCTAATAAATGATTCATCACGTCTACATTTGTAGACACCCTATCACATTTTCGAGCATGATGCAAGCGGTATTTTTTGTAATCCTTGTTCCGAGCTTCTTGGGCTTCTTCCGATAACATTCCTATAGGCAGGATCGCTGCTGCTATTATTTTACAGCCATGGACTAGCACTTTGTGTACCGAAATTGGCATATAGTACCAGCTGTACAAAGAAATATATAACTGTGCAGTGTCCATACAATAATCATGGAATTTTTTACTATCGATTGGCTCATTACAATTAATTGTAGCCAATATTATTTTAAAACGATGAATAAGGTTTTCATCAACCCCTACAATGTCAGCAGTTATGCGCGGATTTTCAAAAAATCGTCTAGATGTATTACCATCATTTGTGCTGCCTACACCTTGTTTCACTACGTCAACATTTATTCCCAAAACAGCTTTCAAATTTCTTTGGATATTTCGCTTTTCTTCTTCCATTGCAGTTCTTGAATTTGCGTTTGTTCGCCAAGCTTTGAAATGCTTTCTATATGCAATATGTAAAATGCATTCCATAAATTTAATTCTCGCGTGGAGTGGAGAAATGCCAAATTTAAGTGCGTCTTCTGACTCAGTCTTTGTTTTTAAAATTTCCAAATCGTTCATTTCCGTAGGCTTAGCATTGCAAATGAAGCATACAGCCATGGATGAAGTCTGTGTTAATGTACTTGCAATTTTTCCATCAATCATGGTCAATAAAAGTGTATGGCTAATACTAAAAATTTTGTTATGAACTTCCACTACAGTGTTTACTAAATTTGCAATTTCATCTTCCACTCTCTTGACTTCCTCATTGATGACAATCGCCGTTTCCTTCACGAATTCAAATTTAATTGGACGGCAAAGTCTGGTGGAAGATGGTCTGGAATTTTTCCAACACACCAACGATGAATCATGTTTTTTAATTAAATTTAACGGCACAAGTGAAGTTAAGAACATACCTGTTAAATAATAATTAGTAATTGTAAGTATTACTGAATACATAATTAAAAAAAAATAAATTTATATGTTTTAAATTACTAATTAAGAACCTGATTATATTTTTCAAAAGCGTAATTCTTTTTACTTATTTTAATAGTTATTAATGAGAAATTGAAAATATATAAATTAATTTTTTTAATCACTAGGATAAAAAACATACTTTTATCTGTTGTATTTTCATCTGTGAATTTTTGTTGATATTCACTATGACCAGAAGAACCATCACATCCCCATTTCGAAATTAATTTCAAGTCATTAGGCATATCACGGATTTCACTTAGCGGTTTTGACTTCAAAATTCTTTCTGCCGTATGATCTAACAAATCTTGAAGATCGACTTGACTTAAATTTTCTTTAACTTTAATGTTCTGTGGAAAACATTCTTTTTTTGCAAGTAACACCTGGTGATTAAAACAAGTTTAATAATAATAATAACGCAACTTACTTTGTAAAACAAAACAAGAGAAAACAACACACACAATAAATGTTTTGAACAATACACAAAACATTAGATACTCTACGACGATTTTTAATACAAAACATTAAAACACATTCTATTAAAAGAACCTTTTTATATGACGGAAAAATGTTAATATTAAGCTCCTTCGTTGCATTCCTCACTATTTCGTACTGAAATTTTGACAAATTTGCATCAAGAATAATGCTAAGCGCTTTTTCTGGTGTTAACTTTGTCAACGTGTTATCACCTTTATCAATTTTCTTTGCAGCTGACGTTATCAGCTCCGCAGAGGTATTGGCACACAATTGTTGCACTTTATAACGCTTCGATCTTTCTTGAGAGTCCTCAAAGGTCATAACAGGACGACCACGCTTTACTTTATTGGAACAGCTCGGTTCCTCAATATCCACATAATCTTCACCAAAAGAGTACATACTACAGGACAGCCAATCATCATTTTTCTCCAAAAACCTTGACTTCTTATTTAATACACTTTTCAATTTAGATTTGAATCTAGGCACAAATGTTTTCACTAAAAATCTTTTAAAAGAATCTATTTTATCCCGTGAGATATTGCTGTAATTTGTTGAAATAACATCAACAACAACATCAATATCGCTATCACAATCAAATAAAATGTCAACGATTTCTCGATATGATAATTGTAAACTATTCATATTTTAATATTTATTTTACACTTGATAATATTCAAAACACTTGCACTTGTATATAGAAATAAATTTGCATAATTAATATAAATAGAGAGTCAAGTGCAATAGAGATAACAGAACAGCTGATTAGCTTGCACATGTAATCAACAAAATAAATAAATAAATTTGAATAACTCTTGATAAATTTAAAAACTAAAATATATATATATATATCTATCAAAACAAAACAAAACAAAAAAAAAAATGTACGCATATTGTATTTCTGCATAGAACAAAAACGAAACAAAACAAGAACTAAGCAAGAAACAACAACAACAACTAAGCGAAGAACAAAGCATGTATGCAATCATTGCAATGCTTACTACAAAGTACTACGCATATGCACATTTTTAGCCGCTCATTTTTTTGTTTTTTGTTAATATTTTTAAATGGCCATGCAATGTCTCACTTTTTTTTTTTTCATTGTTTAGGTGAGACTTCAGGCTTTAATTCCATATAGACTTCCAGGGTGCGCTTGCCTGCGCAAGGAAGATGCAGTCCAATGAAGTTGATGAATGTTCTTTTTTTTGGACCAAAAATATATCGATAAAAAAAAATTTTTTTTTTTCAATATTTAAAAATTTTTTTTTCATAAATCTTATCTATGACATCTCTTTTAATAAAAAAAAATACTCAAAGTTACATACGTGTCGTACTTTAACAGTATAAACCCTTTAAATATAACATACATAAATATCATATTCCAAACATTTTCGCATTGCTTGACTTTGAGTGGCTCTGGACAGTAAAGTAAACAAAATATCGGCCTAATATTTTAGAAACACGATATTCAAGGTGTATTTTCTTAAATTATGAAAAATCATCAAGATCGGAGAACATTTAAAAATGGAATTATTGCCGCCGCGGCACCATTGTGCATCGCCTTCTCGGCCATATGAGCCAACGCCTACCGCTATAAACTTGTAGTTTGCATCGACCACCGCCAAAAGTACAATTCCACTTCACAATGACAACCAAACAATAGAACAGAAAAATAGAACGCAATAATTCCGTTTCAGTTTCTGTTTTATGCTGCAACGCTCCCAACTGAAACGAAAACTAGTCAGAAGCGAAATGGTGACGAACAGCAATGTTTTTCAGTTTCAATTTTCGTTTTCGGCGCCGATTACGGTGTATGCGGAAACGCACCTTTATTAGAACGAACACATTACACTCTACAAATCAGGTAAGATTGAATCCAGTTTATGCAGTTGTTGGTAAATCCCATTAAGTGCAATGTTCTAAGTAAAAGGCAGTGATTAACTTATCGAAAGCTTTAATGAAGTCGGTATATGAAATATCAGTATGTTGACCATTGTTGAAACTACGATTAATTAACGTTGACAGTTCAAGTAGGTTTGTCGTTTTTGAACATCCTATACGAAATCCGTGTTGAGCAGGTGTTAATAAAGATGAAACTTGATGGCGGAGAGAATCAGTAATACAACTCTCAAAGAGTGTAGGAATTGCGCTGAGTTTAGCAATGCCTCTGTAGTTTATAATGTTAGATTTATTACCAGATTTAAAAAGTGGTACAATGTAGGATTTCTTCTATAATTTTGGAAAATAGCCGTATTTGATTGATAAACTAAAAAATAATATTTAACGGAGTTGATAAAGATTTAGCACATTTAATCAGAATACAACTGGTAATACCATCAGGTCCATTATAATATGAAGGTTAAAATTTTTTAATGAAGTTTCAATATAGGATGTACTGATAACAGGAAATGAAATTGACTGATGTTCCAACACATTAAATGGATAATCTCTTGAGTTATCATAGACAGCATCCGAATATGTGGTAGGGAAAAAGTCAGCAAACATGTTACTAAGAATAAGGTCATCACTGGATTCATTCTTTAAATATTTCATTACAGATTTTTTTTTTTAAATTTAAGAAGTTATAAAAGGTTTTAAGATCACGTTTAAAATTTATTTTCATTATAAATGTAATTAGTATATAAATTCAAGTTTAGTAAGCTGTATTCTGCACGAGCAACTGAATATTTACCATAGTCAATAAGTACGCCAGATTCCCTACATCGCTTGCAACGTTTGTTTTTTAAATTTTTAATACTGGATAATTCTTTTGAATTCCAAGGAGGACCGGATTTAGCCAGCACAGTGTATTTCGGAACGCATTCATTTATAAAATCCGAAAGAGCTTTATAAAAACAATTTGTCATTGCATCAATGGCAGCAGGACACCCTTCATTGATGTATAATAGCTGCAGCCAGTTGGTGTTACATAACAGATATATTAAATCCGAGTAATTCGTCCGTTTGTAACAATAAACTTTTTCTTTATAACAGGGCAATTCCATAAAAATGTCAACTTTGATGAAAAAAAATTTTTTTTCATTTATATTAAGTAAGTAAAATACATTTAAATATGTTCCAAGTTGCATAATGTATTCTATATAATAAAATAATTATAAATAATTATTTGTTTACTCAATTTTCTTTTAATACATGTTTAAGGAACTTAAGTCATCCCGTCACAGTCATTCCGTCACGACAAATGACAGTTAATAACTTCAACACTATTACAGGTAAGTTCTCTAAATTATAATTTTATATTGCTTATATATCATATGTGAAATATGCGCTAGTTTAAAAACTGATCAGCTTCCTAATTCACAAAAGTTCCCAGGTTTTAAGACCAGGACAGAGTCAATGTCATTCCGTCACACAATGCGAAATTACTCAAAAAAAAAAAGAATAAAATAGTGAAAAAAATTGTTTCTGAGTTTTTTTTAAATCTCCGAATCATTAATAATCATTTTCAAACCGAAGAACGAATTTTCAATTGCAAATAGGTTTGTGGAATAGACTTAACTTCAATACTACAACTCAAAATGTCATTCCGCCACATATGGAATTGCCCAACAATGTATGTTTGGTTCTGGTACAAAAGAAATGTTGTAGCTAATTTTAATGATGGGATGATGTCGGTCCTCAGGTCGAGTAATGGGAATAAATCGAGTCAAGGTAAAATCAAACGGTTCATTAACAAATACTAAATCAAGCAGCTTATTTAAATAATTATAAACACCATTTATTTGAAATAGGCATAAATCAAGTATATTAAAAAATTCATCAACTGAATTCAATTTTATTGGAGTGTAGATAAAAGTATCAGGTAGAAAATTTCAGGATACTGAAGGTAGATTAAAACAGTCAACTACAAATATTGAGTCTACGGGATTGGCATTCAATACGACGGATTTAATAGCTTCAAAATGAGCATTATAAATCAATTATCCAGAACTCGGAGGAATGTAAGAGCAAGTTATAAAAATTTGTTTGCCATTTAATTTTGATTCTAATTAATTCTACAACACTCAATGAAACTGATGTTATATCTTTAGATGGCAGAATGTTTGATACAGCAATTAAAATTCCACCTCCAGTAGTATTAGTAACTCTATCGAATCTATAAATTTCATATTTGTTGCAAAGAATTTCGGTATTTAAGATTTTATTACATAGCCAGGCTTCAGTCAAAATAATTATTTGGTAATCAAAATCAAAGCTTTCAATATAAAGGTTTGACAATTTCGAATTTAGTGCATTAACATCTTGATACAAGATATTTAATTGGTTATCATAATTTCTATTTAGCTTTTTTATTATTCACACGTGGAGGGAGCCGAGCGATATTATTTAATCTCTGATTGTCCTTATAAAAAAATTCACGTTCTGTTATATTTTCAGGCCAAAATCCACGATCAGTTATACGATCAAATAATTAGAAGGGTACTGTTATTTTAAATGATACAATGCTTCTTGTTGAGAAAAATTAAATTTGTACGTTAAAATATCAACATTAAAGTTTAATTGAGCATCCATATCTTCAGTTGTTGTATCAAAAGCCAAACGGGAAACAAAAATAGATTTTTTAGGTGTTATGACTTTTAACGGGTTATGTACAGTATTATTTCACTCCGAATTAAGAAAAGATGATGGTTTGCTAACTTCCAGCAGATCTGTCGCATTATTATTATTGCCAGTATTTGAAATAGGAACAGGGTTCACAAAATTTGCAGATATATTGGGTAAATTTAAGGAGTTCTCGGACCGTTCACTAAATTTGTTCCACTAACGCCAGGTTCATCAAATTTCTGCAAATGATTTTCTTTATTTAAGAATCTTGCAGACTTACGACGTCTTGGAGAAGTTGATTTAAAAAGCTTTTTATAAGAGTTTATTTGATCAGATAAATTCTTAAGGTTTTTCTATATTTGAAGGAAATTTTTTTTAGTGCCTTGAAAAAATCGGTAAAAATCGGCTCCAATTTTTTGACAACTATTACAGCACCAAAGCTATTAGAATTGACTGAATCATTGACCATTTTGATCACTTGAGGTTGATTCTATATCTTTTCTTTTAGCTCGGTCTTATAAAAACTAATGAAATATAATCTCATATATATAATTTTATATTTAAGAATGTTTCAGCCACTCGTAGTAAATGAATTTATGTCCCTGTCGGTCTTCCCGATCTTTCGGGACAACCTTAGGACCTATTTTAGTTACGTACGCTTTATACACAAAAGACACTATTGTAAAAGACCGAGATATGCAAAAAACAAAGTAATAACTAGGTTGATTATTCGATACTCTATTCAATGATTCTCGGAAATTAAGTAGTCTTAAAAGCAACCATTCTGAGTGACGTCATTATGGATTTAAGTTTTCATCGGATGTAATTACTATTTACGGATTGGGTCTAAAATTGGTCCTATCAAATTTAGCGAGTTACAAAAACATACTCAATACAATAATATTAAATATATTGACAAATATGTTCCTGTTTTCTTTATCGTTGTTCAAAAATATTTTTAAAAAATCAGCTTAAAAGACATTACCAGAATTGAGTGGGCGCATCATCAACCAATTTAACACTAAGTTGGCAGAGAAAGTAGACGTTATACTGGATATTATACGCTCTATCGCTAGATCTTCATAAATATTTTTGATAAGAAGGTAATGGTTGAGTTACATTTTTTCTACATAGTGTTCAGAGTCAAGAGTTTTTCCCAATTTTTTTTTTAATGGGGATAGTTTTTTTTTTGGGGTATCTAAAATATGATGAAGCTTTTTCGGGGTTTTAGTGGATATTTTTTTTCGCTTATTGATTTTGTATATACATATCTTACTACATTAACTTTAACTTTTTTATAAATCTAAAAAAGACATGATTTTATAATTTTTGAAATAAACCGTGAGATATAATGAGAATGAAAATGATTGAATAATATGTTGTCATTAATACACTGCAGCATTTCCGATTAATTTCCTTTAGTGCATTATAATACGTACTTATGTATCTATGTAGGTACATTTTATATTATAAAAAACTAAAAATTAATAATAATAACACTGTGTCACAAGTGTGAACAAATGAATATGAAACGTAATCTTTATGTAATATTGTCCGCTAATTCCGAATGTGAAGTCAGAATAGTCAAAAGTAGAACAGTTTTCTAGATATTGCAAAATTACCGTTATTTGCGTTTTTAAAAAAGATGATGTCACTTTAAGAAAAGTATCTTCGCAAATATTCGACGAATTTTTTTTTGTTGTAAGATATTGAAATTAAATTGGTCAAGAAATGAGTTACAGTAGCCCAAAGTTAAAATTTCAAAAAAAAATTTAATAATTTTTTGCAATTTTGCTCTTTTCAATTTCATAACAATAAAGTTTTTATAATTTTATCACTTACTACATTATCTTATTTCAATACGAGGCTTTTGTACGCAATATGATCCATATCGGTGCAAAAATGACAAAGGTACAGAAGATTAATTAAATTATCCCACTTTTCGGTTTTTATCAAATCCAAAAAAAAAAAAATAAAAACACAAATAAATGTACAAGGCTAAATGTTCGTAACAATAAATATTGAAAATGGCTTAAAACTGTGGAATTGCTTTTCATATTGTGATTATTATCTCGTACAAGGAACCAACAATAGTTGCCGAACAACGTCTCATCATACGCCCCTTGATACCGACGTTCCATTTCTTGTATATGTTGGTGAAAACGCTCACCATGGTCGTCACTTTTATCGCCAAGGTTATTTGGAAAGAAATTAAGGTGCGAATGCAGAAGATGTATTATTAACTCCATTTTTCAGTTAGATACAAAAATGAATGTTAATATAAAAAAATAAATAAAAACAAAATCGTGTTAAAAGCTGATCAATTTTCTCATAGTTTTTTTTTAACAAATCTTGAATAATGTATTCATAATTTCGGCTCCTGATATTTTCCAGAAAGCTTGATACGACCAAACCATATGACTGAAGCAGGGTTATATGATAATTGCTGTTCATTTTGAAATCTTTTATGGTTTAAAAGTTCAGAGAAATATCGATCAATTTTATTTTGTATATCTTAAAGTCAATGCATTGGCTGCGTTCATAAAAGTTTACATTTTTAAAGTTAAACGTTAAATAATTTTTTTCAGCCAAAAAAATCGTAAACTTCAAGATTTATGTAGCTTTGACAATGAATTCTCTACAAAAATTTTAATTGAAATAACTAATTTTTTTACTAACTTAAATTTTTATATTTATTATATTTTTTTTTTCACGCAAAACGGTTGCACAAATGTTTTACTTTCAGTTACTTTTAAATCTTAACTAGAGTTTAAGTACGCTAATAAGGCCTATATTTTTAATATAAATAAATATATATTTCTATTACATTTTTCAAGACGTTTTGTCAATATTTTTTTACTTTATCAAGGTGCGTAGTAACATGAGTATTATCATTTCACATTAAAATTAAATTTACGCACAACATACAGCAAAAGTTTATGTTCAATGAACTTAAAGATATAAGAAAATATAAAACACAGCTTAAAAAAATATCACAGTGAAGTTTACTTTCTGAATAATTAATATTTGTTATATATGGCTAGATAATGGGTGTAACTTACGTGAGTGATCAAAGATATAATATAATGTTCTTCATATTTAATATAAAAATTATAAAATTCACATTTGTTCCTATTTACTTAATGCCAGCAAACTGGAGTGAAGAATTTACTAATTTGAAAGGGTTCTTTGAAAATAATGATATTACCAATACAATTTAAATTGGAGATCTCAGTGTGAGAATTGGGGAGTTAAATCACGATATTGATCAAATTTACCAAGAAATTTTTGCAGTAGGACATGGGAAATGGAAATCTAAAGATAAAACAGTAAATTCACAAGAAAAGCAACTTATTGATATGTGTACTGATAACAACTTATTTATAGTAAATGGAAGCACTAAAGGTGATGAAGAAGGTTCTCTGACATATCTTAGCTCCACGGGAGAATCCGTCAATGACGTATGTGCTATTTCGCTAGATATTTTACAATACACAGAGGATTTTACTATCGTAAATCACATTTGGTTAGATCACATGGCATTAAATATGGATGATAAAATTAAGAAATTGAACTTAATCCCTAAATTATATTGGAACGATAATACAAAAGATGAATATCAGCGAAAACTGAATGTCAATTTAGAAAGATTAAGTTTAGTACACGTAGATCCGAGCCTCAAAACGCTATGTGATAACCAAAACCCAAGTTTTGAACCAAAAGATAGTTGGTATAACTACAAATGCAACGCTGCCAGAGAAAAATCTTTCAACTTTTTAAATATTTTTCGAAACACAAAATGTCTACAAGATAAAGATAATTATCTAAAAGCTTAAAAAAATATAAACATTATGCAAAAAAAAGCAAACACAAATACTACCAACAGCTGAAAAAAAAGATAAATAACATACAAGATAGTAAAACAGTGGTGGAGAATTGCAAAGGAAATTCACTTGTATATGCGGTATCTTTTAAAACTTAACTTATTAAAACCACAACAAAATACACTTTAGTATCAATACGCACCTTTACTTAATTTCGATTCTTTTTTGTATTGCCCAATAACGATGATAGAACTGAAAAATATACTAAGAAATGTAAAAGTAAATAAAGTTCCTGGTGAAGGCCGTGTGACATTCGAATTTAACGTAAATGCACCCGACAATTTTCTGCAAATGCTTTTGCAAATATATAATAAAATATTTGAAACTGACCAAATTAATGATTATTTTCAAGGACTATAATCTTTCCAATCAATAAAAAGGGAGATGTAATCCAGCCTTCGAATTACAGGGGTATATCTTTCATGAATTCTGTTGTTAAAATAATGATGGGTATTCTTAATGAACGTTTATTTAACTGGATGGAATGCAATAAAATAATGCGGAGTATCAGGCGGGCTTTCCCAGAAATTATTCAGCAGGTGACAACATCTATATTCTTTCGGCTATAGTTAGTATTAAACTAGCAGAGAAGAAATAAGTTAACGCATTCTTGGTTGATTTTAAAGCAGCATTTGATAAAGTTTCAAGAAGTGCATTAATATAAAAAAATTTACGATGGGGATTCCATATAAACTTGTCAGACTTATTGAAAGTACATATATATAAGGATACTACGTCAGCAGTTTGGACGGGTGAAGACATGTCTGAATACTTCGAGACTAAATCCGGAGTCAAACAAGGTTGTTTGATGTCGCCATTGTTATTTGCGCTATATATTAATGATTTAAATGATTACTTAGAAGGTGGACTTTTTGTCGATGATCTGAATATACATTTATTATTATATGCCGACGACATAGTCATGCTTGCAGATGAAGCTGAAGTACTTACAAGAATGATATCTAACCTAGAAAAATACAGTAATTTATGGAACTTAGAAATTAACTTAAGTCAATCTGAAATTTTAGTCTTTCGCAACGGTGGTCGACTCGCACTTTCTCTTCGTGCGAGTCGAGTGGTACTTTAAGGGAGATCCGATAAAAATATCGTCAGAATATAACTACTTAGGAGTAGTGTTAACAACTAAACTCTCATTTAACAACCAAGTTGCAAAAAGGAACAACCAAGCAAAAAATGCCATAAATACAACCTGGAAAAACTTCCTAGGAAAGAATGATATTAACTTAAATATGAAATGGAAACTTATTTTAGCTTTATGTAGATCTCTGCAATCATATGCAGCACAAACATGTGGTTTTAGTAATTTCGAAGCAGTGGATAATCTCCAAAGATACTTCATGGAGAAAGTTCTCAAACTTCCAAGCAATACACCAAACTACTTCGTAATGCTAGAAGCATCTGCTGAAGAAGGTCACATCTACACGTTAGCCCTTCACTTAAAATACATTGGAAAGGCATTATATTATTATGGAGAAAGTATGCTGCCTCATCAACTCACAAAAATCTTGTCGAGAAGAGAGTTTTTTGGGTAAAGGGTTTAAAAGAAAAACTAGGAAGCCTGAATAATCATCAATATCATCAATATGAAAAACTCGTTTCTTTATGCATACTTTGGCCGGGTCAACTCCAATAAAAGAGCAGTGAACTTGTTAAGTACACTACTTTTGAGCAGTATTAAAACACAACGAATATACAGTATAACTTGCAAGAGAAATTAAAAAGCAACACTAGACTATATAAATATCTCGATCAAAAGAAAACAGAACATTATCTTAAGGCTGATATGAAAATGGAAGACATAACACAGATCATGAAGGCACGTAGCGGGATGATATTTCTCAATGGTAATAGATTTGGTGTAGGAGAAGATCAAATGCTATATACTTTATGTAACCTTCGAGAAAAGGTAACATTTCAACACGAAATGATATGCATTCTTGATGGCAGCGCAGAAGACGATGGTTCAACTTATTAAATTTCTTGAAATTTGCATTACAATTTAGACAGCTAAGGATATCTGAATACAATTAATTAAAGTTGATTACACAATTAGACCGACAGACGTTTTAAATAAACATTGTCAATTATTAATATATTTATCTCTTGTTGATTAAAATTTATATGAAAAAAGAGTACTTTGAATAATAGAAAATAACTTTGTAAATTGTTATTAAATTGAATTTTGTCAATAAAGATTATTATAATTATTATTATTATTATTATTATTATTATTATTATTATTATTATTATTATTATTATTATTATTATTATTATTATTATTATTATTATTATTATTATTATTATTATTATTATTATTATCATTGCAAGATAAATAATAATGCAATATTCTTAAATCACCATAAAAAACCTTAAAATTTTTTAAAAATTTTACACTCAAACTGAGAAGAACCCAAATCTTGGGGAGCCCCCCAAACTGCGTATATACGGTCCAGGACGCTAGTGTCTATGCTGACATAATTTCGAAAAACACAATTTTTTAACACAATTAATCTTTCTATTCCAAAAATTATATATTTATATCCTATACCACGTATTATTATATAAATATACTAGGTGTAACCCGGTGTGCATAGCTATCCCCTCCGCCCTCCACCCACGCGATTCGTAATGAAAGGGATCGCGCAATAATATGACATTTAATATTTAGTTTGTATGGGAGTGCCACGCCCACTTATCCGATCCCGCCTATTTCCGGCATAGCTACTAACATTAATAACAGGTGAGTTCACACAAATTTGCAAAGCTGTCCCTATCATAGTACTCAATGAATATTATATTAAAATTTTATTTGTTTGGAAGGTGCACGCCCCCTAAAAGTATTTAAAAATTATAGCCTATAGCACTTCCCACATCCGCAGTAAGACTCTGTAAAAATTTCAGGAAGATCAGAAGAGTAGTTATGGAAATTACCTCCTACAAACAAGCAAACAAACAAACACACATTACCTCTTTATTATATTAGTATAGATTAGTATAGATTAGTATATATTACTATAGATTAGTATAGATTAGTACAGATTAGTACAGATTAGTACAGATTAGTATAGATTAGTAAATATTAGTACAGATTAGTATAGATTATATAGATAGTATAGATAAAATATGTGCATTACGGTGGCCCTTAATAAAAAAAAGTGTTCAAACTCTCGGCATCACCCCCTAGAAATATGAAAATAGCAAAAAACTGAGAAATACAAAGTTTTGGGCAAATCAAAAAACATTTAGTCGTGCCTCAACGAGATTGAAAATTTCAAGTGTGTTTATATGGGGAAAATATGATGTTTTTCAGATTTCATGAAAATTTCGTTCTACAGTTTAATTATTCCGACAAGTTGTTTTATAATTCGGGATCACTATTAAATTAGCCTTTCAAAAAGCTGTAAAACTTCAAAATCGAATATTGCCTCGCCAAGAAATACCAAATGCCCCAGACCACTTTTGTGCTAAAAAAAACTAGCTCATGAAATTTGATGGCATTTTTTTCAACTTTGAGTAATTGATTAAAGCTGTAATTTCTTTTTGGTCTCTATACTTGTAAGTACTCAGATATGAAGTATTGTTTTATTACCGCGTTGTTAATCTATTGCGCATTGAGACCGAAAATGGGAAATTTTTTTGATAAAATTTTGAAAACTCCTTTTTCAAGTTTAAAAAAATTTTCTTCAACAAAATTTAAAAAACTGGATCCAGTACTTTATGGTTTTGTTAAGCACATGTTACAGATTAACTTTGTGAATTTTTAAGTAAATCCCTGCGCCAGAATTTTTTTGACAAGGATTTTATTTTTGCGGACTTCGAGAAAAATGGGCTTTTAGTAAAATATTCTGAAAATGTACTCTTTCCAAATACTATGTATCAAAAATTCATCACTTTTCTACTTTTAAATGTTATATTTTATCTTAATAGCCTAAGGTTTCGGAAAAAAAATAATATGACTCCATTAACCCTTTTGTAGTTGGGGTCACATATGATCCCAAGCTAATAAAAGACAATTTATGCAAAAAATTCAAAAATTCAAGTATTTTGTAAGTGCTGTTGAATTTTTAGATGCGATGCATAAAATATAATAACCAAATATGTAGAACTTCCGTTTCTAAAATTTGGGATAAATCCGAAAACGCTAACCCATTATTTGCCGAGGCCAGCTTTGAATTTTAAGATATTTTTAAGTAAAAATGACCGAAAACGAGTTTTTCTGTTGAACTCTATGAAACCACTATTTAGAATTTAAGGAAAATAATTCGGTTAATTTTTATTTATTTAAGCCTTTAGTGCTCCTGGGATCAAAATAATCCATTGTGATATATTTTTGGTGCAATTATCAGCTTATTGCTCGCGAATATAAATTAAAACAACTTTTAAAAATTTTGTAATAAAATTATTTTATGTATAAAAACTATCTATATTTTTTTTAAATAAAATAACAAGACCCACAAATGACCCAAACCTCATAATTTGGTTTGTTATTTAAAAAAAATATATATAATTCTGCCTTCTCGTAATCACAGTATGTTCTCTTGAATTAACAAAATTGTATTTTAATATACACACATATTTCCATTTGAGAATTGAAGTTGATATGTAGTTAGTTTTTTAGGATCTATGGAAATTAAAATAATAGTATGCAATATTTCAAACGTCTAACTTGAAGTCCTTATGTGAGCCTTCATGGAATAATTCCGTTATCTTTGAATACGCCAGACAAATATCCTTTCCTTGAATGCACCTGCTGTTTTTCTTTTCTCGCAATTTTGTATAATCCTGTTACAAATTGTTTGCGTACCATTCGTAGGAAGATTTAAAAATCCTAATTTGAATCACTTTCTTATACAAAATACTGTTAAATGGATGACATCTACATGTCAAATAACAACTAACATTCAGAATACATCCCTGACTTTTGGTGTAATCAATGACACGTAGATGGCACTACTATTCCAAAAATACCGCGAAATTATTCTGGTTAGTTGTGTGAGGATGGGTGCGTGTATGTGCCTTGTTCAACTGCTAAAATGTTTTGCTTCAGTTAACAAGAATTGATTATTTCTCTTACTTCTCATCCAAGTGGAACGTTTTTCGTGTGCTAATGTTGGTGTGTTTTCTCTTTAGTCAACCAACACATAGAAAAAATCCACTTAGAAATGTAACTGTGTGTAAGTGAGACTTATTTGAATGTGTTGGTAGGTAGAACCAAAAACCAAATAGTCTCATGAGAATATTTATACTGGTTTCTGTTTTTTATTTAATTCTAATTTTTTTGTTATTTTCCGGAATTTTAAATAGATAAATTTTTTTTAATTTTTTACAAAACTAGCAGTATCAAATATCTATTGCAAACATATTTGAATGGATACAATTTGTAAAAAAAATATTTTTTGAGAATCTATGAAAAATACGTTTTTGATTTTATATGCCAACAATATTTAAAAACATAATTATAATAATTTATATTCAACCTAAAGAACAAGCTTTTTTTGTTCATAATAAACTTAAAGGTATATGTGAGTTAACTTGGGGTACTACGTAACCCTGGTGTTGTGTTTTCGGTATATGGTTTGACGTGTTTTTAAATCGAGTTTAACCGAGCAAGAGTGGGAATTAAACTCGACTTAGAATTGTCAAAACAAATACAGCTGTTAAAAAAAAAAGTATAAACAAAACACAGCACAACACAGCATTTCAACAAAGAGAAACTTTTTGGTTGCATTGCTGTTTTTATTGAAAACAAATAATAAAATAAATATTTAATATTGAATTTAATTTTCAAAAGAAGAATAGTTTATGAAAGTACGTTTTTTATACTTTCTATTTAGATTAGAATTTTATCATTACTAAACTGAAGTCTTTAACTATTTAGTCAAATAATTTGAAAGTTATAATACCGCGTTTTTGGGATGTCAATTAAACATTGATTAGTTTAACTTACGAATTTTAACGTTTAGTAAAATAGTTTTAAATATACGAGTGTTAAAAATTGGAGTCTGACTAAACTACATTGAACTGACATCGCAATAACTCGGGAGTGAATGAATTCCATTTAGAATTTACGTATATTTACATTGCTTTCACATTGAAATTCTGTCTTATATATTGTGAAATTAAAAACGCCATTTTCATATATATTACGATAAAAAAAACACCACTTAAAAAATAATTTTTGTATCGTTACCGATACGACTTTTTTAAGTTATACTTTAAGAGAAAAACTATTGAATTTTTTTTTTCATAGAATATTTATTTTGTTAACGATTTACGTTTCATAAATTATCACGATGTCATAAATTATCATGGAACAAGCATGTCGTTTTTAAATTGTATGTACATTTTGTGTAGAATATTTTGTTTGTAATAATGAGACTACAAGTATAAGTAAAATTGAAATATTTATAGTCAACTCATGCAATTCATTTCATTTAAAATTCACAAAATAAGTTTTCTTAACATCAATGTTGCTGGCTGTTTCTAACGATAACGATAACCATGAAATGACAGATTCAAGTGCATCCATTCGTTTCCACAAAACCAATTATAAGATGTAACAATTTGGTTTCATTTTTAAAACCAAAGCAAATTATATTAATAAGTTGAGTTGATATCTTATAACAAATATTTTAACTATAACTGCACGAATGCTAATGAAAATATTGTAATTTTATTTTCATCTTATAGATATTTATATTGTTCTTAATATGTAAATGTAAAACTACGAAAAATTATTAGACCACATGAATAAATACATCAATACATAGTTGTACTCGTAAAAACTACTGAGAAAAATGGTGCCACATTTTCTTTGGCGTTAAATACTTTCGCGTTGAAGTAAAAATGGTGCTTTTAAAGTAAAAAGAAAATAAATGCCTTTAATTTCTTGTGCTATTTTTAACAAATAAAAAATATGGAACTAAAGCTAAATCCAGGACGAACTGAATAGGGACACATTTGTTTGGAATCCGAATCTAGCTGGAAAAATTTTTTCTTTTGAAAATAGACCAAAAAATGCTTTCAGACTATGCTAAAAACACCCAGATCACACACTAGCAGAAATGAAACAAAACCTTGGCTTTGGAATAAGTGCATCTTGGTATAGATTAAGACAGCTAAAAATAACCTTAAAAAAGACACGTTCTATCAAAAGCGCAATCAAGAAGATAGGCAGCAAATTATCGTTAAAGTCTCAAAAATAGACGGCTGTAGCATTTTATATTATGTTTTTTGGTTCACTAAACTCAAGCAAAACGTTTGAAAGAATTTAGGTCATTTATTTGAGTTCATAAAAATCGAACTTTCTTGGTTCAGAAAATGAATTTCGATTTTTGCAAAATTGATGTGATTTTTGTGGATTAGAACTTTCAACTTTAATTTTATTTCCTTTAACACAGAGAACTTGAAATTGCAATACTTGGAATATATTAATTGAGATAGAAATTAATCAAGCTGAAGATTAAGTGGTAAATTCATATACCTTTGATGAAACCAACCTACTAAGAATCCAAGCAAATAAGATTTTTTAATCTTATATTTGTAAAAATAAAAAAATAAGAAATTAATTAAAAGATAAAACTATTTTTTCAAGGTACTGGAAAAATGCGATCGATGCGGAAATTGTTTTTTTCCATGATAAATTTAATTAAACTGTTTTAATTATATCATTTCATTTTCATTAGTAGACACCTCGTGGTGATAAAAATCAATTTTTGCTACACTCCTAATATATGTAAATATGTTTGTATGAATATAATTTTCTTGTATACACATATACACAAAATAATTGAAATTAAATAATAATAATTCTAATGAATTCGCAAACGGGTCCAGCGTTAATAATTTATTTAATATTTTTCGATAACATAATATTAAGTCGATAACTAGTGTTTGATTGATTCGCTCGATTAAGATCTGATGTCTTTAGAAAAAAAAGTAAATATACTTTTATAGTTTTCTACATTAACCATATATATGTAATTGTTGTGTGAGTGAAATTCTATATCTCTTAATATCAGTTGGGTAAAAAAGATGGTCCCTTGTGGGGCCCATTCCTCTTGTATTATTTATTATATTATTTTTTATTATTTATTAATAGATGTAAAAATTGGAAGTACATTTTCATATATTTACAAATTATAATTTATCTATATTAAGCAAAACATTTTTGTTGTAAACCCGATTGGCATTAAATTAATATTTTTGATTTATGTACTTCTATTTAAACGGCTTTAAAGTTGATTATATATCAATTCAAATTAATTTACTATTAGTTTTCGATATTTTGAACAAATTGAAATGTATTGATAAAGCGAGAAAAACCGGATCCATTAAGAGCATTACTTCATTCAAGCTAAGTTCAGATTTTCTAAATAGTTTTGATCTGTGTTCTCAGTATCAACTCTGTTACAAATAATGCATATTAGATTTGTGTTGTTTCTAAGCGACCTAGTATATAAGTCCAATAAAACCAATTTTGCTTTTATTATTACACTCGTAATGCGCGATGAGCAATTTGAGGCACGTAAGGGAGTCACGTTAAAATTGAGTTGTGGGTACATATCACGGTGCTGAGAGATCATTGCATTTAATACATTATTTTCGCATTCTTTCAATTTCAATAAGTTTAAGACTCATTTGCAGTGTACGCTAAGTGGTTGATCTCTATTGACAAGTGTACACTGTAGAGATTGGTATACATTATTCCAATCTTTTGCCCAGTATACGTTTTGTGAAATAATTTAATTTGCTAAAATGTATATATAAATATATAAATATATAAATATATAAATATATAAATATATAAATATATAAATATATAAATATATAAATATATAAATATATAAATATATAAATATATAAATATATAAATATATAAATATATAAATATATAAATATATAAATATATAAATATATAAATATATAAATATATAAATATATAAATATATAAATATATAAATATATAAATATATAAATATATAAATATATAAATATATAAATATATAAATATATAAATATATAAATATATAAATATATAAATATATAAATATATAAATATATAAATATATAAATATATAAATATATAAATATATAAATATATAAATATATAAATATATAAATATATAAATATATAAATATATAAATATATAAATATATAAATATATAAATATATAAATATATAAATATATAAATATATAAATATATAAATATATAAATATATAAATATATAAATATATAAATATATAAATATATAAATATATAAATATATAAATATATAAATATATAAATATATAAATATATAAATATATAAATATATAAATATATAAATATATAAATATATAAATATATAAATATATAAATATATAAATATATAAATATATATAAATATATAAATATATAAATATATAAATATATAAATATATAAATATATAAATATATAAATATATAAATATATAAATATATAAATATATAAATATATAAATATATAAATATATAAATATATAAATATATAAATATATAAATATATAAATATATAAATATATAAATATATAAATATATAAATATATAAATATATAAATATATAAATATATAAATATATAAATATATAAATATATAAATATATAAATATATAAATATATAAATATATAAATATATAAATATATAAATATATAAATATATAAATATATAAATATATAAATATATAAATATATAAATATATAAATATATAAATATATAAATATATAAATATATAAATATATAAATATATAAATATATAAATATATAAATATATAAATATATAAATATATAAATATATAAATATATAAATATATAAATATATAAATATATAAATATATAAATATATAAATATATAAATATATAAATATATAAATATATAAATATATAAATATATAAATATATAAATATATAAATATATAAATATATAAATATATAAATATATAAATATATAAATATATAAATATATAAATATATAAATATATAAATATATAAATATATAAATATATAAATATATAAATATATAAATATATAAATATATAAATATATAAATATATAAATATATAAATATATAAATATATAAATATATAAATATATAAATATATAAATATATAAATATATAAATATATAAATATATAAATATATAAATATATAAATATATAAATATATAAATATATAAATATATAAATATATAAATATATAAATATATAAATATATAAATATATAAATATATAAATATATAAATATATAAATATATAAATATATAAATATATAAATATATAAATATATAAATATATAAATATATAAATATATAAATATATAAATATATAAATATATAAATATATAAATATATAAATATATAAATATATAAATATATAAATATATAAATATATAAATATATAAATATATAAATATATAAATATATAAATATATAAATATATAAATATATAAATATATAAATATATAAATATATAAATATATAAATATATAAATATATAAATATATAAATATATAAATATATAAATATATAAATATATAAATATATAAATATATAAATATATAAATATATAAATATATAAATATATAAATATATAAATATATAAATATATAAATATATAAATATATAAATATATAAATATATAAATATATAAATATATAAATATATAAATATATAAATATATAAATATATAAATATATAAATATATAAATATATAAATATATAAATATATAAATATATAAATATATAAATATATAAATATATAAATATATAAATATATAAATATATAAATATATAAATATATAAATATATAAATATATAAATATATAAATATATAAATATATAAATATATAAATATATAAATATATAAATATATAAATATATAAATATATAAATATATAAATATATAAATATATAAATATATAAATATATAAATATATAAATATATAAATATATAAATATATAAATATATAAATATATAAATATATAAATATATAAATATATAAATATATAAATATATAAATATATAAATATATAAATATATAAATATATAAATATATAAATATATAAATATATAAATATATAAATATATAAATATATAAATATATAAATATATAAATATATAAATATATAAATATATAAATATATAAATATATAAATATATAAATATATAAATATATAAATATATAAATATATAAATATATAAATATATAAATATATAAATATATAAATATATAAATATATAAATATATAAATATATAAATATATAAATATATAAATATATAAATATATAAATATATAAATATATAAATATATAAATATATAAATATATAAATATATAAATATATAAATATATAAATATATAAATATATAAATATATAAATATATAAATATATAAATATATAAATATATAAATATATAAATATATAAATATATAAATATATAAATATATAAATATATAAATATATAAATATATAAATATATAAATATATAAATATATAAATATATAAATATATAAATATATAAATATATAAATATATAAATATATAAATATATAAATATATAAATATATAAATATATAAATATATAAATATATAAATATATAAATATATAAATATATAAATATATAAATATATAAATATATAAATATATAAATATATAAATATATAAATATATAAATATATAAATATATAAATATATAAATATATAAATATATAAATATATAAATATATAAATATATAAATATATAAATATATAAATATATAAATATATAAATATATAAATATATAAATATATAAATATATAAATATATAAATATATAAATATATAAATATATAAATATATAAATATATAAATATATAAATATATAAATATATAAATATATAAATATATAAATATATAAATATATAAATATATAAATATATAAATATATAAATATATAAATATATAAATATATAAATATATAAATATATAAATATATAAATATATAAATATATAAATATATAAATATATAAATATATAAATATATAAATATATAAATATATAAATATATAAATATATAAATATATAAATATATAAATATATAAATATATAAATATATAAATATATAAATATATAAATATATAAATATATAAATATATAAATATATAAATATATAAATATATAAATATATAAATATATAAATATATAAATATATAAATATATAAATATATAAATATATAAATATATAAATATATAAATATATAAATATATAAATATATAAATATATAAATATATAAATATATAAATATATAAATATATAAATATATAAATATATAAATATATAAATATATAAATATATAAATATATAAATATATAAATATATAGATATACTGGATATATATAAATATATAGATAGCTGGAACCGGCAAACGTTGTTTTGCCCTCAATGAATTTTTTAGTTTAGTTAGAATCTGTATATACCTATATAAAAAAACGTTTTTGCATTTGTTAATATTGATTAAAAACTGTTAAAGAAAAACCATGTTTTATTTATGAAAATGAAAATAAATATTTATTGCAACATACATATAAGAATGACCAATAAATTTATATTATTGTTATTCTAAAAAGAATGAACAATATTTTTAGCTTCATTATTCTGGCAGTAAATGAAAAAATTTACTGGCTTTCCGACACGGGAACATGCCACATATAGTTGCTCGTGGGAACAACAACTGTTTTCGAGGTCCAAACCACATATTTGCAATGATTGTCCTCGAGATTTATTAATGGTCATGGCAAAGCCCAATCTGATCGGAAATTGTAATCTTTTGAATATTATCGGTGTGTCGGTAGGAATCATAGGAATTTTTGGAAGCAAAACATGTTCTTCTTAAAATTTTCCTTTGAGAATTGTCGCCTCAATAACATTGGGCATTATTCTCTCAACAATTAATCTGGTTCCATTACATAGTCTCGGAGCGTTGAGGTTACGTAGCAAAATTATTGGAGAACCAACTTTTAATTTTAATATATGTGGCGATAGACCTGGCACATCAAGTGAATTCAAAAACTCTGTTGGAGAATTCACTGCTTCATTTTCTTCAACAACACTACCCATAGATTTGAAAGAAAACGTTTCGGAATCAATCATGTCCTGAATAACAACATGTTATCGACATCGACATATTTTGGGGCTAAAATAGCTCTTTCACCTAACCACATAAAGAAAACTGATTCGTTGTGGCTACCAAATTTATTGCCTACCGAATTGCGATGAAGAAAATATCCGAATTTTGAGTTCATGACAATTACAAATCTATCGTGTTAACAGTAAATTTGTTATCACAATAGAAAATGAAATATGGCTATAAAATTTATATTAATACAATCGAAAATACAGTTGTTAAACTTTAGAACAATTCCGTTTGTAATTTTTTTTTTTCTGTGTGCAATCATATTTACGATATTGATTTTGAATGCCGGGGAATACATTTTCAATTAATTCATCGCGTGACGATATAAATTGACAAAAATCTTGTGGATAGTTTAATAGTTTGACTGGTTGGGTTAATATTGATTTTACCTTTACCAAGATCGAGTAGTAGTTTTGAAAATTGGTCAGCCATTTGATCATTTTGTAATCGTACTCGCTACTCCATAATGTTGATGATTTTCAGCAGGCATTTATTTCGTCAGCATAGGTTTATTTTGGTATGACTGGCAATGTTTGACGAAGATATCCAGATAATAAAATAAGACCTCCACCAAAAAGTCTTTCATTGCCTTTCAAATCTTTTTAAGTTCGATGTAATGCTTCTAAGGAATGTTTGGGAAACATGGTACATTCATCCCAAACAATAATACTGCATTTTTGCAGAACTTTTGCCATACCGGAATGTTTTTTGATATTACAGACGGCATTCTCATTCGTTTGTACGTTTAACGATGATTTGAGAGCTGAATGAGCTGTACGACCACCATGCAATAATGTTGCGGCTATTCCGGACGAAGCAATAGCCAATGCAATTTTTCCTTACTTTTTGGTTAGAATGTTTATATATAAAAACTTTTGTGAATTTTGTAACTTATAAAATTTAAATAAATTTGACAACTCATTATTTTTTGAACGCCAGCGCCATCTACCGGGTCCAACAAAAATTTTTTGGCATCATCTAACATCCTGAATAATAACATTAATATTATCGACATCGAAATTATTGCGGTTTAAATAGTTCTTTCACTTAACCAAGTAGTTGTTTTGAAAACTGGTCAGCCGTTGGATCATGGATAATAAAATGAGAGCTCCACCAAAAAGTCTTTCATTGCCTTTCAAATCTTTTAAAGTTCTATGTAGTGCTTCTAGGGAATGTTTGTAAGCCATGTTATATTCATCCCAAATAATAATATTGCATTTTTGCAGAACTTTTGCCATACCTGAATGTTTTTTTTAACGGTGATTTGAGTGCTGAATGAGCTGTACGACCACCATGCAATAATGTCGCGGCTGTTCCGGACAAAGCAATAGCCAATGCAATTTTTCCTTCCTTTTTAGTTAGAATATCTTATATATAAAAACGTTTGTGAATTTTGGAACTTATAAAATTTAAATAAATTTGACAACTCATTATTTTTCGAAAGCCAGCGCCATCTACCGGGTCCAACAAAAAAATTTTTGGCATCATCTAACATACATATATGTATATTCTTAGTTTCAGTAAAATCGCACCGTAAATAAGAATATTCGAAATGACTTTACCCCAGCGCCATCTATCGGGTCCATTTATACATAAAAAAATGTCCTATGATCGCACTAAATAAAAAAATAAAATAAAAAAAATGAGGAGTTTCACATCTTATATATAAAATTCTCGTGTCGCGGTCTCTGTAATTGCACTCCTCCGAAACGGCTTGACCGATTCTCATAAAATTTTGCGTGGATATTGGGTAGATCTCAGAAGCATACAACAGGTATTTTTTTTTTTTTGATATCTCAAGTGGGCGTGGCACTTATGGCTATCATAGTACTCCAGATATCTGATTTTAAAAGTTCACTTTGTAGGTCCCAGTGGCCATATCAAATAAAAAAAAATAAACGGTGTCCGATTCTCAGATCTACCCAATATGCGCACAAAATTTCATGAGAATCGGTCGAGCCGTTTCGGCGGAATTTTACCACAAACACTGCGACAGAAGAATTTTATATATAAGATAAATATATAAATATATAAATGTAACAAAGCTACAAAACTACTTTAGAAGATTGTTAAAAATAATAAAATCCTCATATTCAGTTAATTCTGAATATAAACGGAAGGATGGCATTAGGTCCACACTAAACAATTTTTTATTTTGGAAAAGTGTATAAAATTTTGAAGTGATTTTATGGCAGCCGGTATAAAACAACAATATAATATCAACTTTATATTGTTTTTTTGTACGTGAACCAGTCTGTTCCGCCACCGGATATTTCTAAAGATGTTTTACATCAAATTTTGCATTAATGCAAGTTTTGTGGTCTTACAAATACCAACAATTTTAATGTTAATCTACTGTATATATGCGAGTGTATATATGACCCAATTATAATATTTTAGCATTTTAACTTCCTTTTGAATATATCGAAATTTAAAATTTTACAAATCCACCTCAAACTATTTAATGTAACATTAAAAACTATATGAATATTTTTTTTAAAGTCAAATGGCAAACAAATAACAAAATTTATTTTTTACTTACAGATAACCTGATACATATCAACATTATATTAATATTCCAAGATATACATAAGCAAACTATCAAAGAAGTAAGTAAATGTTTTAAAAAGGAACATCCTCAAGCAAACCTTCAAAGGAGAAAGATTTTTTCTGAGTTAAAATTCAAGATTGTCATTTTAGTTTAATGTTTTAAAAATTGGTTTTTAATACACATTTTTATGTTTATGAATGCTGTGAAATCTCCCGTTGGTTGAAAGCAACCGCATTGTTTTAATCTAAAGTTAATGACTTGATAATTCTTAAATATCTTTGAATCCACGATAACGGTTGTATTTGGATATTATGGCATCGATTTTAATAACAAATCGTACAAATGAGTTAATTAAAATTACCTTTTTATATCCTATACCACTATGTCGTCAGGGTATAATGACTTTGTGCTGATGTTTGTAACTGCCAAAGATATTTGACGCAGACCCATCTTATATTATACCACCTATCGACTTAGAATCACTTTCTGAGTCGATTAACGATGTCCGTCCGTCAAACTACAGGTCGCAAATATTTTGATGAAATTTGGCACATAAGCCTTTATCGTCCATAGGATGAACGCTGTTGAAATTGGTGAAATTTGGTCCATGTTCAGACCTAGTCCCCATACAAATGACCCCTATGCGATCGATTTAAATTGCCATAATATCCAAACTATCGTATAGATCTCGGTCAAATTGGGTTTGTGTATGTTTATTACATCCAATTCTTTGTCATAGCTTTTTCTCAACTTTGGTTTGTATAAGTTCTTGCAAAAAATAAGTGACTGCACCGACTATGGTCAGGATCGGTCCATTTGTCAACCTAGTCCCCATATAAATATAAATAAATCTGGTATAAATTTTTTCATATCCCAAGACAACAAAATTAATAGTTGGGTCTAGAGAGAGGGTCCCTAAATGTATGGTATCGGTCTAGAGTGACTATAACTTTCTTACTTGTTTTTCAACTAATTTTCACTTGTGGAGTTCACCACAAGAGCATTTAATTATAAGGCAATGATGATTGATTAATATTTATCTATCTGCCTAAATATCACAAATACCTACGAGTAAATATTATGATTTCGACCTCTACGATTACCTTATGTTTTCTTCAATGTATTTATCATCGTTTAATTTAAAAATTTTGTTCATAAATGCACGTTGACCAATTATTGACATAATTCAAATTTTTAGCTGCGATTGACGACTCATTTATTTGTAGAGTATAAAAAAGTATGAATTGATGAAGCTAAATAAGGGAAATGGTTGATCTATCGCTGGTATGCAAATTTATGAAATTTACAATACGATGATAATAGAAATAGTCACAATACTTAAAAATAACGGCAAAAGTGATGCTTTTTCCAACATTAAATATACATACGTACATAAGTACACACAGAAAAAATATTTGCCAACCTAATTGTTCTAAAATAGAACAACTGTATTTTCGATCGTATCAACAAAAATTTAATATCATCTGCTAATTTTCTATTATGATAAAATATTTACTGCTAAGACAATATAATTGTAATCATCGTGAACCCGAAAATCGGTTATTAACATTATCGTAATGCGGTTGGTAATAAATTCGGTAGCCACAATGAATCTGTTTTCTGTGTGTAGGTAGCTCTTAAAGTTTGATGATGATGATTTTATTATATCAAGAGAGCGAGGGCAATAGTCTTTTAACAAAAATATAAATATTTTGCTTTGTCAATACTTTCAGAGTTGTCAATATACATTTATTAGTTGTATTACATATTAGCTTTAGATATGAATGAAAACAACTGTAAACATACATTTTATACAACCAGAATAAAAAAACCTTTCAATATATTTGGCGCCAAATATGATTTTATGGATAGATGCTCGAAATTCATAATGTATTTGAACGACGACAACCGGAGACTATTGGACGTCAAACATTACAAAGGAAGAAAATTTAGCGGATATTGTTGACGAATATTTTGTATATTAAATAACTAAAATTCAAAAATATAATGTATACTCATAAATGTAAATGTTTTTGCATCGCAATTTGTAATTTTGTATGTAGCAACAAACTAAAATGCTGTCCACTATTAAAGAAAAGTTTAAGATGAAACAAATGTTGACAATAATTTATAAGATAAAGAAGTTACAGTACCGTGCCAATAAATAAAACAACTAAAAAATGGACGTATGTATTTTTCGAATGATTTTTTTCTTTTGCATTTTTTATATATTTAATTATCGTTAAGCTTACCGATCTAAAGTAGAATTCAAAATTAGATTTTTTTTGAATTTGAATTTGTTCTTAAATATTTAATGGAAAATTTACATGATATTTAAATAATATATTTCCTTGATATGTCTTATGATTATTATTAGTTCAATTTATTTCTTTTTTTTTATTTAATAGATATTTAAATTATAATATTTGGCATAACGTAACACTTATGAGCCGGAGTGGCATTATAAAATTGTTTTTTGATATATTTTAAAATTAAAATTTTCTTTTGTTTAAAAGTGTAATTAGTTGAATTCAATAAATATTGGTTTTCTGTATTCGGAGCAAATATCCAAATATTTGAATAAAGTACGCCAATAATAATTAAAATTAAGAATATTTCGAACTTCATTTATATTCAAGATATTTTGTATAAAGTATTTAACCCAAGACTCAGTGAAGATTTCATGCATATTACAAAGATGCCTAAACCAACAGACGAACGTCTGAAAGATTGTGAGACTTATAGCATGGCATGAAAATACTGAAGTATAAATAGGGTGAATTCCACAATCAAACTGTGAATATAAGTAACGAAATTGGGGGCAAATGGTTTACAAGTACAAAATAAATTATTTCACATATATTTCCCCACTTCTCAGTGCAAAATATGTTCTTACAAATAATCTTCTCAGCTAATAACCATGATTACCTATGCGCAGGGAAGTGTAAAACTCTTTTAATATATGAAAACTGCAGCTTTAAAGTGTCCATACAAAAAGAGGTAAGGCCAGCTTCTAAATAAAGAATGTAGGTTGGCGGTAACTATAATATTTTCTTTAAAAAAAATTAATAATTTTTCCACTTCATCAGAATTCTTATATCCCTAAATTCGAGCACTACAGAACATTATACATCGCAAAGCAACTTTGAAGATTATTTTTATTGGAAATCTTAGGATTATATATATAGTTAGACCATGTCGATGCGATTGCCATTTTATATGTTGTTAGCATTTTTTCTAGATGTTTGAATGATAAGTTGAAATTAAGGTCCATTCCTAAATATTTGTAGTTATTGACAATTTATATATTATCTTTTCCAAATTTCCATTTCAAGTTCTTGTTTATTACTGTACCACTACGAAAAACAACTATCTTCTATTTTACAAGTTTACCCTGAAGACGCCATATAACACAATACTCATAGAGAAGTACAATTGGAGAATCAGCCACAGGTGACGATATCATCAGCGCAAAGAAGTATCAGCTACGTTTACACCACCAGAAAGGGAACCAACTAGGCCACTTAAATACAGTGCAAATAGAATAGGAATTAATAAGAACCCCTGTTTGATGCCAAAATTATCCATATAAGTTTCAGAAAAAGTGTTTCCATGCAGTACTTTTATAAGAAAGGTGTAGAATATGAACAATCTTTGATGATAAACTCACACGAGATATTTTATATATATGTTAATTCCGTGGAATCATGTCAAAGCTATTTTGTTTAGGTGTACAATATTGACAAGATTAAAAACTTTATCAACTGTTGAGTAATTTTTCCTGAACTCTGCTTGGAATTCGTTTTAAAATTATATTGTTGAAAATTTTTTACAGTGAATCAATGATAATCCGCGATAATTTGTAGTACTGTTTGGATCAACTTCTGCTAAAATTGATATCAATATAGCGGTATGGAAACTTGATGAAGTCCTCTCAATTACAATATCCATAACTTTTACTATCTTAACCAGGAGCCTTTTTAGATTTTAATGATGTTCTTTTAAAAACCTCTATTGGAGAGTCGAGAAATGCCTCAACAGAGTATGGAATATAGCAGTGGAGTAAGTTCTGTTTTGCAGTATATAATTAAAATGTATATGAAAATTATCTTCATCTAGATTACTTCTTATTAATTGTGTTCGATTTTTCATATTATTAAACAGTTTCCAACACGCTTTACTTCATCAAATTGAATTTAGTTGTGCAAGGTTTTCATTATAAAACTCAAGTTTTCTCAAGCGAAATATATTAAGATATTTAGTTCTGGCAACATTATATTTAGATTTGTTAGCAATCGGGTGTCTATTTCATAAATATTTTCGAAATTGTAAACATTTTGGTTCAAAGCCATATTCGCTTTTATTGTTACATTTGCTTTTTTAGTATTATTTTTAAAAGACATTACAGTGGCATTCACTAAAATATATTGCATAATATCATTCCAGCGAACTCTTGGATAGACTGCATCTGATAAAGTTATTTTATTATTAGGTACTGGGCTATTTATTGGTTTCGAAGAGATACTAAAAACATCAACATATTTTGAGAGACTGTAAGAGAAAACACAAAAGTCTATAACTGAACAACCAGCACCATGAGTATCATTAATCGTTCTGCCATTTAGAATTATCCCACCTAAGTTACAAATTGAAGACATGAGCTGTTTTCCTTTCTGATTACATATTTTTTCCATGGAGCATCTTTTTTCATTAATGGTTGACAAGTGTTGTTTCTCATATTTATTCTTCCCCAATACGAACATTTAAATCACCACCTATACTAAAATAGGAGAAAGTTCTATTAGAAGATTTTCAAATGATTTTATGTCTGCTTTCCAATTTGTACAAGTATTCTCGACAGATTTGATATATATTGTACAATACTAAATGAAGAAAGAGTGCTATTTTGCAATTGGATATATGTATATATTATCTGTTTTAATTGGTAAAGCTTTGGATTCGATTCCAACCTTAACAATAATCTCAATTGTGCAATCAGATTCAGATGATAATGATCTTAAAAACTCATGCTTCATCATTTGAGTAATCCCCTTTTTTCTCATTGACCAGGAGTATTTTTTGCTGTTTATAAAAGCACAGAATCCATCAAGCGTTACTTATACATTATGTTTAACTTCTTTTCAAGTCGGGAATATTTTGCGTCTATACCCTAATAAAGTATTAATTTTAAAAGCCATTCAATTTAAGTTACAAGCATAATTTTTACATTACCAAGTAAATTCAATAGATAAATACCTGGGAAATCATTTGACACCAATATCAATGTCATGAAATTAACTTCTCTTAATAGATGAGGTATTTAGTTTGTTTAGATAATTTAGAATCTTTTGTATAGTACTGATTCCCAGAATTTTGTATTATTTAAATAAGAAAATATTTTTTTGTTGCTCCTTATATATTCGTTAAATTAAAAATAAATTTAATATTACATTTTCTTTTTTGTTAATTTTTGGATGTAGATGATACACACAGAAAACAGATCCATTGTGGCTACCGAATTTATTGCCAACCGAATTGCGATAATGCTTATAACCGCATTTCGGGTTAACTATGATTACAATTTTATTCTCTTAACAGTAAATATTTTTTCATAATAGAAAATTTGCAGATGCTATTAAACTTCTGTTGACACAATCGAAGATATAGTTATTCCACTTTAGAACAATTCGGTTGGCGGTTATTTTTTCGGTTATAGGTACATATATTTTTTGAAATAAACATTTGTATTAATTTTCAACACTGTTCTTTAATGAAATTGTCTGGTGCGTTTTGCAAAATAACAAAAAAAAAATATAAGGAAACAAGGAAATATCTTTGTTATTACGTTAATAGAAGTGGGAGTGAATAATAGTTCAGATTTTTCTACTTATTCTTTTGATACCCAAAAAAGGAAACATATACATACATACATATGTTATTACATCTTGTTTGAATTTGTATGTACAAAGCGTATTTTTCGTACTTATGCCAAATGGACTTTTTCCATTATCTAAATGGAAAACTTTCTTAAAATTACTCGTGCGCGATATTACTTTATTAGATTTGTTGTTTTTTTTTCCGTTTTTCTTTTCTACTCCATGTTTAATATGGTTTATGTAGAATGGTCGCTGCATAAACCCAACACACTTGCTCCCTATATACACTTGCAGACATATATATGTATGTATGTATGAGTTCATAAATGGCTACTTAGTTTCTTAGAAATTGATGGAATGGCATGATTGTCAGAAAATATCATCATTCTAAGTGATACTAGCAAAAAAAGTAAATATAAAGAAAAATAAATAAATACCAAAATGAAAACGAAAAAAAAAACACGGGCGTGTTTAAAAACAATCATTTATTCATTACATTGTTGCTAAAAATCAACCTTTCAAGTTTCATAATTTCTTTCATTGTATCCAGTCATGCATTTGTATTGTTTTTTATTGTCTTTAAATTAATGTTAATTAAATATGCGAACAATTAACACTGTTAAAACTACAACATGCATTCACGATAGTACTCGTATTTGCAGTTGCAGTATTTTTTTTTCTTCTCATTTATAAATATTTAATTTATTCTAAATTTGTTGTTTAATTGTTTATGCCAAAAAGAGGTAAGGCCAGCTTCTAAATAAAGAATGTAGGTTGGCGGTAACTATAATATTTTCTTTAAAAAAAATTAATAATTTTTCCACTTCATCAGAATTCTTATATCCCTAAATTCGAGCACTACAGAACATTATACATCGCAAAGCAACTTTGAAGATTATTTTTATTGGAAATCTTAGGATTATATATATAGTTAGACCATGTCGATGCGATTGCCATTTTATATGTTGTTAGCATTTTTTCTAGATGTTTGAATGATAAGTTGAAATTAAGGTCCATTCCTAAATATTTGTAGTTATTGACAATTTATATATTATCTTTTCCAAATTTCCATTTCAAGTTCTTGTTTATTACTGTACCACTACGAAAAACAACTATCTTCTATTTTACAAGTTTACCCTGAAGACGCCATATAACACAATACTCATAGAGAAGTACAATTGGAGAATCAGCCACAGGTGACGATATCATCAGCGCAAAGAAGTATCAGCTACGTTTACACCACCAGAAAGGGAACCAACTAGGCCACTTAAATACAGTGCAAATAGAATAGGAATTAATAAGAACCCCTGTTTGATGCCAAAATTATCCATATAAGTTTCAGAAAAAGTGTTTCCATGCAGTACTTTTATAAGAAAGGTGTAGAATATGAACAATCTTTGATGATAAACTCACACGAGATATTTTATATATATGTTAATTCCGTGGAATCATGTCAAAGCTATTTTGTTTAGGTGTACAATATTGACAAGATTAAAAACTTTATCAACTGTTGAGTAATTTTTCCTGAACTCTGCTTGGAATTCGTTTTAAAATTATATTGTTGAAAATTTTTTACAGTGAATCAATGATAATCCGCGATAATTTGTAGTACTGTTTGGATCAACTTCTGCTAAAATTGATATCAATATAGCGGTATGGAAACTTGATGAAGTCCTCTCAATTACAATATCCATAACTTTTACTATCTTAACCAGGAGCCTTTTTAGATTTTAATGATGTTCTTTTAAAAACCTCTATTGGAGAGTCGAGAAATGCCTCAACAGAGTATGGAATATAGCAGTGGAGTAAGTTCTGTTTTGCAGTATATAATTAAAATGTATATGAAAATTATCTTCATCTAGATTACTTCTTATTAATTGTGTTCGATTTTTCATATTATTAAACAGTTTCCAACACGCTTTACTTCATCAAATTGAATTTAGTTGTGCAAGGTTTTCATTATAAAACTCAAGTTTTCTCAAGCGAAATATATTAAGATATTTAGTTCTGGCAACATTATATTTAGATTTGTTAGCAATCGGGTGTCTATTTCATAAATATTTTCGAAATTGTAAACATTTTGGTTCAAAGCCATATTCGCTTTTATTGTTACATTTGCTTTTTTAGTATTATTTTTAAAAGACATTACAGTGGCATTCACTAAAATATATTGCATAATATCATTCCAGCGAACTCTTGGATAGACTGCATCTGATAAAGTTATTTTATTATTAGGTACTGGGCTATTTATTGGTTTCGAAGAGATACTAAAAACATCAACATATTTTGAGAGACTGTAAGAGAAAACACAAAAGTCTATAACTGAACAACCAGCACCATGAGTATCATTAATCGTTCTGCCATTTAGAATTATCCCACCTAAGTTACAAATTGAAGACATGAGCTGTTTTCCTTTCTGATTACATATTTTTTCCATGGAGCATCTTTTTTCATTAATGGTTGACAAGTGTTGTTTCTCATATTTATTCTTCCCCAATACGAACATTTAAATCACCACCTATACTAAAATAGGAGAAAGTTCTATTAGAAGATTTTCAAATGATTTTATGTCTGCTTTCCAATTTGTACAAGTATTCTCGACAGATTTGATATATATTGTACAATACTAAATGAAGAAAGAGTGCTATTTTGCAATTGGATATATGTATATATTATCTGTTTTAATTGGTAAAGCTTTGGATTCGATTCCAACCTTAACAATAATCTCAATTGTGCAATCAGATTCAGATGATAATGATCTTAAAAACTCATGCTTCATCATTTGAGTAATCCCCTTTTTTCTCATTGACCAGGAGTATTTTTTGCTGTTTATAAAAGCACAGAATCCATCAAGCGTTACTTATACATTATGTTTAACTTCTTTTCAAGTCGGGAATATTTTGCGTCTATACCCTAATAAAGTATTAATTTTAAAAGCCATTCAATTTAAGTTACAAGCATAATTTTTACATTACCAAGTAAATTCAATAGATAAATACCTGGGAAATCATTTGACACCAATATCAATGTCATGAAATTAACTTCTCTTAATAGATGAGGTATTTAGTTTGTTTAGATAATTTAGAATCTTTTGTATAGTACTGATTCCCAGAATTTTGTATTATTTAAATAAGAAAATATTTTTTTGTTGCTCCTTATATATTCGTTAAATTAAAAATAAATTTAATATTACATTTTCTTTTTTGTTAATTTTTGGATGTAGATGATACACACAGAAAACAGATCCATTGTGGCTACCGAATTTATTGCCAACCGAATTGCGATAATGCTTATAACCGCATTTCGGGTTAACTATGATTACAATTTTATTCTCTTAACAGTAAATATTTTTTCATAATAGAAAATTTGCAGATGCTATTAAACTTCTGTTGACACAATCGAAGATATAGTTATTCCACTTTAGAACAATTCGGTTGGCGGTTATTTTTTCGGTTATAGGTACATATATTTTTTGAAATAAACATTTGTATTAATTTTCAACACTGTTCTTTAATGAAATTGTCTGGTGCGTTTTGCAAAATAACAAAAAAAAAATATAAGGAAACAAGGAAATATCTTTGTTATTACGTTAATAGAAGTGGGAGTGAATAATAGTTCAGATTTTTCTACTTATTCTTTTGATACCCAAAAAAGGAAACATATACATACATACATATGTTATTACATCTTGTTTGAATTTGTATGTACAAAGCGTATTTTTCGTACTTATGCCAAATGGACTTTTTCCATTATCTAAATGGAAAACTTTCTTAAAATTACTCGTGCGCGATATTACTTTATTAGATTTGTTGTTTTTTTTTCCGTTTTTCTTTTCTACTCCATGTTTAATATGGTTTATGTAGAATGGTCGCTGCATAAACCCAACACACTTGCTCCCTATATACACTTGCAGACATATATATGTATGTATGTATGAGTTCATAAATGGCTACTTAGTTTCTTAGAAATTGATGGAATGGCATGATTGTCAGAAAATATCATCATTCTAAGTGATACTAGCAAAAAAAGTAAATATAAAGAAAAATAAATAAATACCAAAATGAAAACGAAAAAAAAAACACGGGCGTGTTTAAAAACAATCATTTATTCATTACATTGTTGCTAAAAATCAACCTTTCAAGTTTCATAATTTCTTTCATTGTATCCAGTCATGCATTTGTATTGTTTTTTATTGTCTTTAAATTAATGTTAATTAAATATGCGAACAATTAACACTGTTAAAACTACAACATGCATTCACGATAGTACTCGTATTTGCAGTTGCAGTATTTTTTTTTCTTCTCATTTATAAATATTTAATTTATTCTAAATTTGTTGTTTAATTGTTTATGCCATTTGGCTTTTGCATTTATAATAATTAAAATACAACGCCATAACATTAAAAATAAAAATAAACTAATTCAACATATTTTCTGTTTGTCATTCAATGGCTGTTGTCTGATTGTTTAATTTGTATTACAAGTAATTTACAGGGCACTTAATAACAATTTCATAAAGTGAAACATTGTTGCAAAGTATTAATTTATCAGCAATGCAATTTATACTTGGCCAGGAAATGAACAAAATAAACATAAAAGCAAAATCATTCATATATGTACGAGTAGTTACTTCTATGTTGTTTTCTAATGAACATAATAGTTGTACATATGTATATGTATGTATATTAGTGTGTCCTGTATTAACGAACTGTAAAGTAATAGCAGATAAAAAATTCGCAATGTTAGCTGGGCAAAAAGTAAATATGAAGTCCATAGCACTTGTATGGAAATCTTTTCGAAATTTGATATGAAGCTCTAAATTAAGGAACGAATTTCCTGTCATAGAACCGCCCTAAACCGAATTTTTGGGCACTTCTGCTTCAACTTTATAAGATTCTGCACCGCTGTCTATCTCACTTTTTTTTATGATATATTCTGGTACGCTCTACATATTTTCACAACAATGAATTTATTTGATTCCATCCTAGAACTTAATTTTTAATGGCCAATGTAATTAACGCATGATATTTTCTGGCCGGTCCTGATCTTGAATTGCCTCTCTTGTCATATCTGTCATAAAATTAAAGCATACACACGGAAGACGGATTCATGGTTGCAGCCGAATTTGTTGCCAACCGAATTTTTGTAGTTCCATGTACTATCACAATGTTCTTTTGTGGTCACTGAATTATATAATATATGTAGACGTAGAATGGTAAGGACAATTGCAATATAAATTCGATTATTTTAATTGTGGTATTTAGTTAGTACAATGGATTTGTTAATTTTATTTACCACTTATCTATGTTTTTGCTGATATAAAATATTTAAAACAACACTTTTTTAATAATAACTTTTATTAATAATTTTTTATTAATAATTTATTTTTTTTAAGAGATATAAGACAATAGCTTACAATAAAATAGTAATCATTAATCTGTAGATAGTCCATACATACTTTATACATTTTACAATTTTAAGAAAAATATTTTTCTGTTCCACTAATTAAAAATTATAACATATCGGCACATTGTCTGCAAAATTTCCTAAAATAATAAGTTGGTAATAATTGGAAAATACCAACAAACACAAATTATGATAACATATATGTAACTTTCTCTTCAGTCAATTGATCGACATTGCTCTTTCTATTACAGAAAATAATTGATTGGATGATACACACATGACACATTGACTATGTTCCAATAGATCGCGACACATTTTGGCCTTTGATGAAATCAAAAAACGTTTGATCGACCTCATCCAACGCGAAATATTTCATATTGTTCGCATGTAGAGACTTGCTGTTAGTCATTTCTAAATAAGGTCTGGTAAGACGAACACAGCTTTCTGGTTACGTGCGTCCTTAGAAATATTTTTTCTGTCAATACAGCCGTGGAAAAGAACTCTCATATTTGCATTGCCAACTCAGGAGTTGTAGCTGAAATTAAACCCTAAACGTATTGATTTATTGTAATATGATAATAAATAACTTTTATAGGTATTCTGCTGGTTAGAGATACTAAAACAGTTTAATAGTTTTCGTTTCTTTTGTTATAACCGAAAAATAATACTTAATACAAATTTAATTTTTAGGAATTTAACCAATAATTTGTTACAATATCTGTTAAAAGATTTTTGGTTTAAAATATATGTTATAACAGGATAAGAAATTGCAGTAGCCAATATTTAGGATTGAAGCATGTTATTCTTGGATTTAAATTAGTTGAATATTTTGTATAAAGAATTTGATTGGTAAATGGAACTATTTTTGTTGCAGATACTTTTATTTCAGAAGAATTGTGTTATAACTACAAATTATTAATATAAAATATGTTAACAGATATTGTTATAAATTGTTGGTTAATATGATAAAATCAAATTTGTATTTAGAATTAATTTTCGGCTATAACAAAAGAATAACCTATTGGGCTATTTTAACCAAAATAATTAAGCGAATTCTGTTGTAAGTACTGAAATATAGTGAAATGATTCATCCAACCGAGTTTTTAATTTATTTGCGTTTTTTTTTTTGGAAAAACAAATTAAAAATTGTCATTTTGGAAAATAAAATAAAACTAAAAGTAAAATGGTACATATTCAATTTAGTTGAAATTTTTTTAAAGTTTTAATGGTCGTATATATGGTGCATTAATGCAAACTGTATGGGTATGTGGATTATTTTTAGTTTTTGTGTAATAATTATTTCAACAAGATTTACGCTTTAAGAATTTTTTCTTTGCGAAAAATATATGCTACAATATAAAATGATGTAGAAGGGATTCCGTCCTACTTTTCCTTACGAATGCAACGGTTTGTCGAAGCATCAAATCAATGTCACCCGTTCCTACGGTGGTGCACTCTATCATGGCTGTTTAATAATCAAGTCTTTCAAGAGCCAATGTAAAATGTTGTCAACGTTGCTTGAAAGAAACCACACAAGGCAGCCGTATAAAGTCGATACCTATTCGGCAGCCAAGAAGATCGCTCAAAAGTCCAGAGCTAAATTCAGGAAGCATGTTTGGAACTCGTCATATAATAAGTTGGTGTAGTTTTTGTGAGTTGAGGGAGGTTTTCTATTGTTTAAATGAAGTATTATTTTACAAAACATATGCAGCACTAAAAAAACGTATCTAGAAGGCAACATTGATAAAGAAAGAAAAACAACAATAATTAACACAATTGGAACGAAATTTTTTTCTAGATCCGTGAAATGTTAGTTAACTAAAACAACAATATGTAAGATAAGATAAATATGTATGTATTTTTTTTTTATCATGTTATAAATCTTTTATTTTATTTATATGTATGTATTTAAACTCAAATTTAAAATAAATTACAAATATAATCATTTTTAGTGTCTTTATATTTACTAGCAGATTCCAGCGCTCGAAATTCGAGTGTAATTTCTAAGCAAATTTATTTCTCTACTGAGTTTATTATTATTGTGAATGAAGATAACAAACTCATTAACAAATACATTAATAAATTTATTAAGCACACACATATCATATGTATAATTTTATGTAAGTGTTAGTAGCAATTTTGAACGCAATTAACTCAAAATAAAAGAAAAAATTAAAAAATATCTAAATCTGGTGAACATCTAAAAAGAAATACTTTTCAACTAGTATACGCTTGGTCCAAATCGGGATAAAACGGTAGAACAAAACATCGGTAACAAGGAATCACCTAGCCTATTAATATTATAGACTAGCAGATTCCAGCCGTCGAAATTCGAGTGGAAATTCTAGGAAATTTGATTTTTTGATTAAATAAGGACCATAAAAGTATGCTAATCAATTATAGCCAATTCACAAATCAATACAAAAAACAATCTCATTTTTATTACAAACACTTTAACAAATTTAATAAACGCACACATAACATTGTATAATTTTATGTATGTGTTAGTAGCAACTTTAAATGCAATTTACTCAAAACAAAAGAAAAAAATTGAAAAATCTGTAAATCTGCAAAACTGCTAAAAAGAAATACCTTTCAAATAATATACGTTTGGTCAAAATCGGGATAAAATGGTAGAACAAAGCATCAGTCACAAGTAATCGCCTAGCCTATTAATATTATAGATAGATATACTGCATTTACTGCACTTTTTAAATAGGCTAACATAATAAACGTTTGTGACAATCAATAAATAAAATTTAGATTTCATAGCATCAACTAAATTATACATCTTACACAACTGAATCTACGATGGTTGGATAATACAATTCAGTAATCACAACAGAATAATGTGATAGTACATACATATGACTACCAAAATTCGGTTGGCAACAAATTCGTTTGCAACAACGAATCTGTTTCTTTATATGTGTATATACATTTTCACCAACTTTCAATCTCTATTTTTCTGAAGGGCTACTTTCATAGCTGACGGAAGCTAGTGAACTCGATCTACTACAACAAAATCGGGACACACTAATTCGTTGCTTTTAACGCTGCTTCTTTCCACGCCTACCATCTGCACATGCATGTATATGTACAACAAATTCCATTTAAACAATTTTTATGATGGTGGTCTTACATGCCCAGATGTTAATTGATTTCTTGTTTCGTTCTTTGCATGACTTCATTTAGTGACATTTTTGAAAATCCCATTTAAGTTTCTAACACCATCATTTGTTCAAATAACGCGACTTTTTAAAATTATAACGTAAAAGTAAATCATATTATTGATTTCAGATATGTTCAATATAATTGTTTTTTTCCTATTCAACTTAGAATTCTAAAATTAATGTACAATCTCAATTGATTTTGTACATCTACTGGTGCGTTCTGTGTTTCTCAGATAAAAACATAGGTTTTATGACGATTGACTTACAAAAAACCGAAAATATAATAATTAAGAAAGGTTGTATTGTTTCATCACAAATCTTAAAAATTATTTATAATATTGGATATCGGAAATACATATTTATTTTTTTATTTTTTTTTATGAAGGTATAATATTTATACGTTTTTATAAATGTCACAAAAAAAGTTCTTAAAGTTGAAAATTTTAGAAAATATCAAAAATTTTTACATTCTTGTAAAACATTCCCGTAACTTTATTTTACACAAAAATCTCAATTAATCTGCTTTCGAAAATCATTCGAAAAAAATCTCTTTGAAACACTGTTATTTCGATTTTACCAACCGAAATGTAATAGTAAGTAACTATTTTCTATAATGATAAAATATTTTCCGTTAAGGCGATATAATTTCAATTCTAATCAACACAAAATTTGAAATCGTTTTCTGGAGTTGGCATTTCAAATAGTTAAGTGAGGGAATCCAATTGATTAATCAAAGTATAATTATGTTTTCTTTTTGTAAGTTCGAAAATATTTTTGACAGACCTAAATTCCTTATATGCTGAAAAACTTAGAAGAAAACTTTTCTTATGTGGTTTTGACTCCCGAACAAAAGATGATTGAATTGAGTTTATTTTCTGACATGAGCATCAATATATTTGTTGGTTCGTTAGCATGCGTTATCAATAGTACGAAAAATCAATACTTTGTTTTTTTTTTGTGGAAAACTTACAAAAAATTACATTCCCTAATATCAATATTTTCTTACATTTTATGATAAACCTTTTTAAAAGAAATCAGAACAGGATGAAGTTTTATGGAATTGTTCAGAAGACTGTTTTTATGACAACTAATTATAGAATGATGTGTTGTTCATTATAAATGAGGCCTACACGCACACACACACACGCACACGCAAAAACACACACACCCATAACTCATTATTAGGTAGAGCTGTTATTTATTTTGCCATTGACACAGAAAATAGAAAGAAAAACTGAACCAAAAAAATATTTTGAAATGCGAACAAAAAACTAATAAAACGTTTTAAAACAGTCTGCTGTTGCTGCTGCTGTTGGTGTTGCTGCTGATATATCATCGTCATTATCGTCATAATAATAATAAGAATTTATTTTGTATGTTGTGTTAATGTTTCAGTGTAGTTTAATACACATATATACATACTCGCTAACACATACTTATTCATTTTAGCTTAACTGCTCAAGGTCATCAAGGCAATAATAATGATTTAATAGCCTCTTAAATGATTTTATGACTTTTAACTCTTACGCTTTTTCCTCTTCTTTGCTCTGCTATTGTTGCGTTGGAAATCGTAGAATGTTTCTTTTAAGAGTACGAATGAGTTACTTGTTATACAATTTGTTAAGCATTCAAAATAAGGCAATGAAGATGCGGGTGCAACACTGCAAAAACAACAAAATGTCAATAATTATCTTTAAATATTATGATGCTTAAGCAATCTTGTAACAACTAACTTTCAGCAATTGAAGTATTGCTTTTAGTTTTTAGCGCTGCATAAAATCTAATTGAGTACCAAGCAAATGTATCAAGCTACATATGTATATCTATTTATATAAGTTATATTTTCTTTTGTAGTTGTTTTAATGACGCTACGTGTCTTTATGTATTTGTTTGGGTAAATTACTTCAGACTAAGTAAGTTCACTAATTAAGTAATTAATAACTTAAAATTTCTTTTACAATTTGTAATTGGGTCAGTATTTTAAATACGCTTTACTGCTTTCACAATAAGTATTGGTTAGTTTTCTTCAGGCTTGGCGCAAATTTATAATATTTTTGGATATAATGATGTACATTTCTGTAGATCAGACGGGTATGGAGACACATTGATTGATATACAGAATAGTTTTGAATTCAAAATTGAAATATATGAAAGCAAAGATTTTATTGAAGCAATTACCTTCACGTTGGTAAACCACAATATTAATGGTAAAGCCTTAAAATTTACTTTGTTTTATACATCACAAAAATTGTTTTACTAATCTTTCACGCTTTATTGAAAATTTATTAAATTTTTGTGGTCGGCATACCAGCATAGTTGTTTGTGATTCTAATACCGATTTTTTGCAAAACCAGTTATCATTAGATTTAATAAATATATTATCAACATTTAACTACAAAAAATGTCATAACTTAGTAATGCGCCCTGAATCTGGATCTTGCATTGATAAAAATTATAGTAACATTAATGAAAATTTTTTTATAGATAAAATAGAGAGTTGTTTGACTGATCACGACATAACATCATGTAAATCTAAAATGCTTGTTAATAGTTCTAAACATATTGAATCAATTCGTCGTGTATGTGATTATGAAAATGCGAGGCAGATTCTTAACACTTTTTTGCACTTATATCAAGATACTGTTAATCCATCGGAAGATATCTCAAAAATTATAACTCAGAATGAAAACGGAAAAAAATTAATAAAAATGAAATGACTCTTTGGATGAATAAAAATCTATTGGATTTAATAAACTTTAAGAATAAATTATTGAAAAAAACGAAGAAATATGTTGAAGAGACTTAGTTATTTAATCAAGAAAGCTTGTAGAGAATGTCTGAACAATTATTATTATATGACAATTTAAATCAAGTTCAACAAGACCAGAAAAAATATTGGAAGTTTTTAAATGAGGATCTTGGACGGAAAAAAATTCTGCAATAAACATTATAGGTGATAATGGCGAAGAGATTGAAGTTAGTTAAAAGAGTGATAGTTTTCACCAATATTTTCATCAAATTCCGAGAACTTTGAAGCAACAAATTGAGAATTTACCTGGCGACTCCTGTAATAGTCTATGTACTTTAAATCAGTGCCAAAGTACGTTAAAATTATCTCACACAAATGATTTAGAAATTGCTGAAATTGTTTAAAAACTAGATTTAGCCAAAAGCTATGGTTTCGATGGAATTTCACCATAAATGCTACTTCAGTGCAAAGATATTCTTTCTCCATATCTCTCAAGAATCTGAAACAATACAATTAATTCGTGTGTTTATCCTGATAAATTAAAAATAACTAAAATTATATCAATTACAAAAGAAAATAATGCTACACTAATAGAAAACTTTAGGCCTTTACTGCCATTGATTGATAAAGTTTTTTAAGAAATATTTTGCAAACAATTATTATCATATTTATATGGAAATAATTTATAGTATGAATGTCAATATGGATTCAGAAAGGGATGCGGTACAGAATATAGTGTTGGATTGAATAGTGGATCTAGTGTTGCTGGAATTTTTTTCGACTTCTTCAAAGCGTTTGATCTTGTGGATCATGACATAATGATTGAAAAACTTCGGTATTATGGCGTTGAAGCAAATGCGTTACACTTGTTAAAAAGTTACTTAACAGACAGAAAACAGTATGTTGAGGTGAAAGGTCATAAGGGTTGCATGGGAGTTGTTAAGTATGGAGTTCCACAAGGTAGTGTCTTGGGCCTATTACTTTTTTCTCTACATCTTAATGATATAAAAAATGTACAACTTCTTGGGAAATTAATAACGTTTGCTTTCGATCCATACAAGCATGAAACTGCTTTGAAAATGCATATGGAATATGATGCAGCAATGATGATGTAAGAATAAATAACTGCATGCTGGAAAACTCAATTAATTAGATTTAGGCCATATTTGATGAATAGTAAAAACTTTAGCATTTTCGTAGATGGAAAGGAATTAAATAAAACCCGTTCAACAAAATATCTACGTGTAGTATGGCTACACAAAGTAATATATCATGGGAAATGCATATCCAACGTTTGAAATAGAAAATTGTAGCTGCTACCGGTTTACTTTATAAATTTAAAAATAAATTTAACACGGAAACAAAAATAATGATATAACAAGCTTTAGTTCACAGTCATATAAATTATTTGGCTATTATATATAGTTGGAATAGAAGTAATTAGTGGAAATCATTGCAAAGGTCTCAAAACAAAGCGCTCAAATTGTTTTTTATCCACCGGTAACATTTCCGGTAACATTTTCGATATAAGGATGTATCTAAAACAGTCCTTTCTGCATATGGGTTATATAAAATGTAACTTTTAATTTATGTCATCAAATCCCTAAATAGCTTAGGTCATCATACTATTTCATTGTCAAGGAATCAAATGGTATTTAATACTAGGAATGCCATGAGTAGCGCAATGTCGATTGGAATCAACAAGGCAACGAGTGGATCATGTGGGTAGTTTGGAATATAATAAACTGCCAGAAAATTAAAAAAAAAATTTACTACAAAATTTGGAAATGCTTCTATTGTAGAATGATCTCATTGTTATAAACACATATATTATTATTTGTAATTATCTTTTTTTTTTTAACTTAAACATGTTTGAAAATGGATATTTTGCCAACTCGCGCCAATAATGTCCAAGTGACATATTTAATTAAAAAATTTTATGAAGAAACAATTATTATAAAACAAAAACAAAATATAAACATTAAGCTTATAAAAAAATTAGTCTAACATATTTTCCTTAGTCTAATACTTTTTCCATTAATTTCAGCAAAATGACTTCCTTACGTTTTGCCATCTAAAGCTATTTTTGCTGACAATGTGCGAAAAAATATACTAATTGGAAAACTACAATCCGAAATAGACAGTGTTTACAAGTGATCCACTCATTTTGTTTACCAAACAGAATAGTAGATAAGGTTTTGGTTCGGTTAGCAAAAGACATGGTTTTCTTTTTTTTTTTGATACTTGATACCAAAGTTGTTATCTACCTTGAAAAAGCGCCATTTTTCAGAGAGTGTATTTTATTATGAAAACTTTTAATATAAATATATATATGCTGCGTATTGCTATTACTATTCAGACATCCTTGTTTATCGATATTATCAAAGAATAATTGTACGTATGATTTAAGGTGCTACCACACGATGTGTTTTGCTTGTGTTTTTTCTTATGTTTTTAGCACATGCAATTTGTATAATATATAGTTTATGTACAACATATGCGGAGTTACATGTAAATTTTTCAACTAGAACAGGTTCTATTTGACATGACACAACATATGAAAATATAACACTGCTTGTGGCGTAAGAAAATCAGAGTTAATTAAAAAGACTAATATTAAAAGAAAAATAAATTGTTTAATATTAATTAACAATTAAAAAATATATAACTTTATTTTTAACAACTAATTTTGAAAATTCGCAAATTAAAAAATCAGCTGCTGTTTACATTTAACATACTGCAGAAGTTTTAATTTGATTTGGATATTAAAATATGTGTGCCATTAACATTATCGCGAAAACGATTAAAAGAAAATATATAAAGCAGTCATTTTCTATATTATACTTTATCGCCTAATTTATGGTACGACTGACTTTTTCATAAATAATATTTTAATAAACATCCAAGAAAATAAGATTTAAATGTTGCTGCATTAGAAAATATTTCTGTATTCGCTTTTAATAAAGTTACAGTAGAACAAGTTCCAACATGAGATATCCTATACCATGGGTATAGAAAATGGTTTTAACATGGTACAAACAGTCTGAGTTAAGGTAAGGCCATGCATTTTGCCATCAATATGGAGACTAGGAACATCTTTAGTGAGGCCAAAACAAATTTGAGTAAATTTGTATGACTTAAAGTTGATTTGAATGGATATCGGCAGCTTGTTTTATATGGGTACTATGATTTTAATTGGATCTGCATTTTTTATTTATGGAACAATGATTTATATTTGGGACTAGGTCTGAACATCCATAGATTCAATTTCAATAACAAAAGTCTTAATTATGCTCGACAAAAGCTTATGATACTGTTATCAAATGAAAAGATAATTTTTCAATTTAAACTTCGCGGGTTTATAGATTTGGGATTTTTAAACATCTGTACCATGTTTCATCCTTTCATTCATTCATTCATTGGTTCAATAGCGATTCTCGTTTGTAAAAACCACTAAACTGACTATGTGATTATAACCATTAAAATTTTTTTTTTGAGAGTGTCACTATAATATCTCTGCAAAAATGCTTTAAGACAACCAGCACGCAGTGAAACGCATTATTATTGGTGATGAGACTTGGATCTTTACCTATGGCCCTGAAACAAATATAACGCCAAAATCATTCAAAACTCATTATCATGTTAAGAGTCTTTTTCGATTATCGTAATATGGTGCATTATGAATTTCTACCGCCAGACCAAACTGGTGTGTTATTCGTCATTTACGTGGAGCTATTCGTGAAAATGCCAGAATTATTAGTAAAGACTTTAGGTTTTTGCATCATCATAATGCATCGCCTCATACTGCAATGGTTTTTCAAGACCACTTCCCATAAAACTCGATTCATATCATTTCACAACTACTGATTTAGTACCGTGTGACTTCTGACTACTTAATTAAGCGGGGTACAGTTTTAAATCGGTTAAGCGTATGAAACCGAATCGATGTGTGATTTAAAGGACATTCCAGATATCGAGTTTAACAACTATTTTTAGGATTGGAAATAACGTTCGCATAAGTATAGTTTATCGGAGGTGGATTACTTTAAAGGCGATGAAATTCATTTGGAAGAATAAATAAAAGTTTTTTTCACTTTTATAGCAAAAGCCATCGTTCAATTTGAGCACAGTAGTGTACTAAATTTCATCAAGATGTATTTTAATTTGACACATAAAGTGATACTGAGTCGATCTCTGTAATGAAATTTGCGATGATGTTTGGTCTAGATCAGTGAAGGCCGTGCCAAACACGCTGGTGCTCGGCTTCTTAGATGTATACAGCCGAACGAAAACAAAAATACTCACCAAAGAGTAAAAGTAAACAACAATTTCATTCAGTCTTATGAAAGCTTTTGAACAAAGCAGGTGTATGTTGCATTGCCTTTTCAAATTCATATATATATTTTTTTTAATAGGTACACAGAGAATATTTGTTTAAAAGAAACCAAAAATGTTGAGAAAATTTCGAAGACTTGATAAACTATAAATTAAACATTTTCTATAAATTACATACGTCGCCTCCATTTGGCAACAGGCTGGTAAGTTTTTTAGTTTTTGGTAACATACCACTTAATAACCTTTGAAATTTCTTATCTTTTTAAGTTTTGCTATTTTGTGTTTTTTTTTTTTTTTTTGTTTAAAGAAATGAGATACTTATTATTACTTATTTGATTTAATAAACTTCAAACTTATGGATAAAATAGATTAAATGCTCTTCACATTTTGTTTTACATTTTCAGGACGTAAGATTTAAAATTTTAAAACAACAAAATATATTTAAAATTTTACCATATTCTTCGTCAACTCAACTACATATTTTCCCTTTTATGCATTCATATAAACATTCATACAAAATCTACACAAACCCATTTATATCGGCATTGTGTTACGTCCATGGATTTCGATCAGTGTAGTACAACTAACACATGCTCATAAACACTATTACTAACTCAATTCTCTCGATGGCCACCACTGGTCTTGATACCCCTTTTATACCGATCATTTAATAATGTTGTCTTTATTAGGACCATTAATAACTTCACACAGTCCAGTTCGACCTAAGACACTCTTCCGAATCTTTTCAGCGACCGGCCTCATACGGTATATCATATATCAGTTTTTAAAAATACTTCAAATCGATTTTCTCGCAAATAATTATTTGAAGTCAGTGAACATCATAACTCAAAATGTACTTAACTGATTCTTTTGAAACTTTACACATGATTTCTACACATAAATCTCCAATAAACACCGAAAAGTTTCTTTTATTTTCCATTTTCTTCCCCATTTTTTAACAACAAATTCCCGAATTTTATACCAAAAATCGTGTTATTTTTACTTCCAAACGATGCAAAAAAAAAAAAAAATTTAAAAAAATCTTCGGCGTTACCTCGGGAAACATATCACCTTTTAAACGCATTTCGATTTTTTTATTTCACATGATCCCGTAATGAGTTATGATGTTCACAACAACGCCTCCGGAGATTCGCTGCCACGGACTTATTTATTAATTAATTTTTAATTGAAAATTTTTTCTAAGATTCTTCAAATATTATGCTATAACGTGTATATGAAATAAATAATCCAACATTATTCATATCTTCAAAAAAAAAATTATGAAAATACGTCTTTGTTTCGCTTTTAAAACCTTAATATTTTTTTTTTTTTTTTTTTTCAAAAAGTTATACATTTTTAAGTTTCAATAAATGTATCCTGGCGATATACTGCAAGTTCTACAACCAAGAATAAAATATATTTTAAAGTAGGCTCTGAAATCTAATTTTATATTTTTGTCCTTAAAATCAGCCAAATATGCAAAGTAAAATAATTCTTAGGTGTATTATTCGTTAATAATTCAAATTATTTCGTGACTTGTTATTTGAACAATAAAACGGATAGAAATATAGAAAAATAAAATCCTCAGAAATTTAATTTAAATAAATTACAATCAGTTGTTATGTTATGTTATGTTATGCTGTAGGTTTTAAATAGTCTTTATTGAATTAATATTGAATTTTTTTATTTGCAAATTTTTTTTTTTTTTTTTGATAAACGCTCAAGGAGCACTCTTTTTTATAATTTTTTTTCACCTGACCGTAACGACAACCCAGGATGATTAACTCATTAATTAAAACTTTATCAATTTGAGGTACAAAAATTATGGCAAAGAAAAGAAAAAGTATGTATGTACATTTAAGCCGCTGTACAAGAGTTTTCAAGAAGCAGTTAAATAAGAGAAACATAGAAAAATCATGATCATAAAAATCAACCAATCCGACTTAATGTTTCGTGAACTAACCTAACCAGTACATCCTATTATATTCGCAACATAAAACCAGATGCTTTTAATTGACTGCCATCAGGACCATCGTCATTTTTATGATCTGAAACATGAGAACAACAATAAGAACAACAACAAAAAAGCGATGCATATAGTTTCCAGTTAATTGGCTTTATCCTTACATAATCACCGAACGCATTGCGTTTACTTGCTTGTTTGCTTGCTCAGTCACTCACTAGTCAGATGGCTAGAGGGCTGACGAAACTGATCAACCTGATATCTTCATTTGCTAACTTGGTAGATATTACTAAACGCAACAATCATGATTAGTTGTGACTGGAGAGTCGGACCGGTTGTACCAACTGATATCTAAGCCTAAATTAAGCTTCACTTGTTTGCTGACTGGCTAATTAAAATGAATTGATCAAGTGTGTGAGTATGTGTGCGTGTGTGTGTTTGTGCATTTATAAATAACAACTGCAACAACAACAGCGGTATTTGAAGCTTTTACATGCTCGCGCAATAAGAAATGCACATTCAAGAAATATGAAAATAGGTAAGTTGTTATTCAGTTTTTATAAAACTTTTGTGATGTTGAGCAGGCACTAGTTTAGATCGTTAATACTTTTAGTTACGTAAAACAAACACATATACAACTACGAATACACTTGTATGTACATAATTGCTGGAAAGTGTATCCCTACAATTAAAATTTAAAATTTCATACTACGTACAAAATAAGAAAAACAAATAATTAAGCTGAATTATATTTGTTCGTAATAAATTATTACGCTATTTAATAAATATTAACAAAACTGGGAATAAATTTGTTAAGAAAAGTATTCGTATAATTGAAAATTTATTATATTAAATATAGCTTAGGTTAGTAAGCTTTAGTACCTCAGTTTAACCAAATTTATATCTTATTTTAGAGCAACCACATTGTGCGCCGTATGTTTTATTTCCAATACCCTGTTGGAACCAAAAATCTTTTTCATGGGCTAGAAGTTGTGCGGTTTGGTTAAAAATGTTTATGTATACAATTTGATCCATTATAGACTCATGCCATGCTACTCCAAATGATAACTTCACCCACACCGTATTTAATCGTTGACAAAAAATTTTCTTTATTTAATGTTGTTCCACTTTTAGCAACTCTAAAATTTTTCCTTGAATCCCGAGAATACAAAACACACTTTCATATTCATGAATGTCTTTGCCGAAAAATTCTTTGATTTTAGAACTAACTTGAGAATCAATAATTCTGGGATTCTGTTTTACTGATGTCAAAATAGTTGGGTTATCGTGTTCATTTAGTTTGTATCGAGGACCAGAAGGAGATTTTAACAAAATTTAATTGGTGGATTAATAGTTCTGAATGACTTCTGTCTATGATTCGAGCTATTCCACGAAAATATTTACCTTCATTTCGATGCTTTAGGATAAATTTTCTCTCATCAGCATCGATTTTGTTACTCATCTCGCAATATATTTGTCAAGAGAATAATAATTAAGTCACATCAACAAACAAGTTGTTATTTTACTAAAATAAAAATAATTGTACGAATACTTTTTCTGGCACTTATAATTGCCATACTTCGTTTTTATTTCCGTTGAAAACAAGCAGATTTAAGCAGAAACGTTCGGTAAATTTTTTGAAAAACAAGTGAAATATGCAATGTGTCAATTTTAAAAGGTTCCTAATTCAAAATATTTTATTAAAATTTTTATTAATACATATGTATATAAAATTTTCATCTTCAAGTGTATGGATACTTGTTCTAGCAAAGTGTATGTATCTGTCTTTGTATCTCGGTGTATATATTGTTTTTTTTTTTTCACAGCAGGTTTGTTAATAACACATTACCATACGTCAATACGCCGCAATTTACCACATAACATTTGTTATTTATTTATTCCAAACAAGTTTTTATTGAACGCCCTACTCACCATCCACACATTTGCTATATGACTGTGTGTATGTATGATGAGGTCGGGTATATTTAAAAAGTATATCTCTCGACTTTACTTCAAGAAAAAAACAAAATACTAAAATTGTACATTTTGGTTTTAATTTAAAGATATGACAAAAACGTATACTCGTATAAATGTCGGCTAATATAAAGTGGCATTAACTGGATGTCAAGTGTAAACAATACTATTGTCATTGTAGTAAAGGCCACGAGTCTTTCGTTAGAGACGCATTCATTTTGGTTTGACCTAACTTGAACTCAATTCTTAGATGGTGTTAGAGTTATAATGTTTCGTTTCATTAAACATTTAATATAACATCATACAAGTATTAATTAAATACCTAAGAAAATTAATTACTCTACACAAATTCTACCTAAATAATATATTAGAATGGAGTGAAATGTAAAAATTATTGTGTCGGAATTTCATTTTTTAAAGCTTTAGTCTTAAAGTTTATCATTATACAAAATTGGCCTTTATTTTGTTCGATTTTCATAGGGAGAATGTCGTCAAAATGAATAAATTTTCTTTATCTTTATATAATTCCAGACATTTCCATTCCTTAAATGTTAAGCATTGGCGAACAAATTTAATTATTGTTAATAATAAAGCTTTGTAGGTTAAGTTAGTATTACAGAGTTGATTCTAAGAAAAAATAAATAAAATACCCTTTTAATGAACTCATCTAATAATTTTTAATTATGTTATCAAAAAAAATTACCATAGCAAACGTTACTGCTACAGTGAATTTTCTATATTTCAGAGAGAGTTCAACACACTGTCATGTCTTAAATGAGACATTTTTAAAATTCGGCCTACTCTAAAGTTTATATACACATGGAACATTAAGGTGACCATATAATTATCTCGAAATTATGAGAAGTGTTTTATAAGATGAAAGCTGAAAAAGTCTCGGAAGATTTACTTCAAAGAACAAATATTTATATTTAAAATTGTTTTATCTGCCCATTCCATGCAAACAGAAATAAATTTAGTCCAGCATTTAGACATGTTTAAAGCTTAAACTTGAAACTAATAGCGGATGAGAACATTTTATAGGGATTAAGTTGAAAAAAGTCGTCTTATGACTATATTAATGTATGCATCCGGTTTATATTATATTTTTGTTATGAATTTTTTAACTTAAATACTTCAGATTTTCTTCCTAATAAACTAAAATAATTTTATGAGAAATTTTTTAAACAAAATTATTAATCGATACAAATTCAATTGTATTATTATTCTATAAATCTACGAAATTATGCAATTTCCTTAGAATACCCAAAGTAAAAGTTTAGTCCGTAATAACTTCAATATCTAGTGAGCTACACAGCTCTGTAAAACTTGAAGTAAATGCTTAAAATATTGGCTAATAGTTTGTCTACATTATTTAGTGCATTAATTGAACATATCATAAAAATTAAATGAATTTCGTATTTTGGTTCGAAAAACCCAAATTAAAAAAAAAAAACAAAATCCAAAACAATTTAAACACAATAGTGATGTATATAAAATCAAAGTTTAAAAGACATTCGAATATATTTTGCAATCGTATTGCAACAGGTTTCCAAATAATTTTTGTATACATTTTACTGAAATTTATTCGATTTTGATTAAAATCTATTTTGAGAAAAGTTCTTGTATCATAAACAACAAAGTAAAATAAAAAGGAAAATGTTGCCAGCAAAAAAGTTCAAAAAACGTATAGCAAATTATTATCAAGGGTTTATAAAACAATATCTGTTCAATAACAGATGTATACATCAAACCTAAAATAAGAATTTTTTCACGGTGTACGGCCATTTATATATAATTGTTTATCTTATATACATATGTTAATGCTTAATGTTTTTCGAAACAGAAACACTCCTTATAGGAGTGGTCCAATGTGTACACTATTACGGGAATAATTTGTATGATTTTTTGTTTGTTTTTAGTCTAGCAAAATTCTCTTCAATCTGAATTAAAACGATTGTGGCATTGAAAGAAGAATATGCAAGATCGAAGTTTTACAAACGAAGAAATTTGCTACATCTAAGTTCGATAACTTGCGAAATTTGTTACTCAAAATGTGACATGTTGTTATTATTAACTTAGTACCGATTTGAGTAAAATTGAATAAAAACGTTCCTTAACCCGGTGCTTCACTTAAGAGAGTTTACCTAAATTTATATTTTATTTAAATATATTACCCAATTTTGAAAAAGTTACTTCTGACCAGTTCTCTTCAAAAAGTCATCTCTTTATTAGATGATTTTTAATAAAAATTCCTACTAAGGTCATCGGTGAATTAAATTTTAAAAAACTTCATAATATAGAAATAAACAAAAATTCTCTTCAAAGTATCAGGCGGTATGGATCTTAACCTTTTAAATGTTATACTCTCTAATAGATCATATAAGATATTATCCTGCAAAATTGTATTCAACAAATATTTATTATATTTTTTATAATTTAATACAACATTTAAAATCAATAATTTTTATTATAAAATTTTTCTCAGACTATATGGATGTTTTAAATCGGAAATTTGTTTTAATATAAAAACTTTTTCAGTCGATAACATATCTGGTCACTCTAAAGCTAAAACCACTAATGAAAGTAAATGGGTCTCTTTTACAACGGATAAACAGACTCATAATTATAAACCTTGCATAAATACATATGAGATAAGTTACGAGTAGATCACATCTTGCTGCAAGGGCTTATGTTGGCTTTATAACAAAATTATAAAGTCTGTTGAATTAAAAAACTGCCAGGCAAGTGTTTGGCTAAGATAATATGCTTGAGATTACAGCAGTTTAAAATTATTTATATGACGTCTTTCAAGCAAAGGCCAACATTTTCCAATTTTGTTCTTATTCGTATACTTAAATTTCTGTGTACCTATATACGAATATTATAACCTAAGCAATACATGCTATTTGGAATAAGATTCATACTTCAAAGCCATATTAAGTGTCAACATCAGTTGAACTAAAAGTATGTTTTTATATTTATGTGTGTCTTTAGTTGAATGAATCCAAAGCCATACCAAAAAACAAACCAAGCATTTATTAGACGGTTTTAAGGGGGAAATTTACGACTTATTAAGGTGTATAAATACTTTTTGCATTATAAAAATAAAAATACTATTTAAACTAATGCGATACATGACACAAACTTAGGTTTTTTTTTTAATTAAACCAAGAAGATTATGTAGTCAAGAGAGAGAGAACTAAGTGAAATTCCTTAAACTGTACACGTTGCAGTAATTTACCTTAGAATTCACCCAACCATAAAACAGTTGCCACAAATATTGTGCTACTATACAATAAGGAGAAAAAGACTGGAAACATTTGTCACAAATGTATCATTCAACAATATCTGGGCACGAGTACCAAATCAATTTTATATACACATTGTATTTTGAGTAATCTACAGAATTTTGTATTTTCGATTTGACTTCAATTTTATAAACAAAAAAACATTTTTGTCAGTTCATTGAACTTTTAATTTTTTTCAAATACCACCAAAGTGAATATGCAGAATTGGGGCTTTTTAATACGATGCAGTTTTTTTTTCAAGTTTTTGTTTGTTTATTGTTTGATTTTGTTTTTTTCTGTTAGAAATATGTTTACAAGTTATAACTACATATATGTATATGACTAAAGTATATTTTCATTGAGGACTTCAATAATAACATTATACAAAACTGTAATAGAGAAATAATACTAATTCAATTTCATTAACATTTTACAAAAAAAAATTATTAAAACTTATATTTGCCCATTTCAGTGGAATTCGTAGTGTGAAATATTTCCTTTGCACAAAGGTATTCAATAAATCGGGTTTCTGTTTTAACAAACCTTAATTATTTACCAAATAATGTCAAGGTTCCGTAAATGACTAAAATAAGAATTCTTAAATCTTCTTCGTATTTAATCATGTCGTCCTTTTTGAGCCTTCTATCTAAACCATTTGTGGATCATTTTTGATTAATTGAAGAATGATCACAAAATACCATTTTACGATATTATTGAAAAACTTTAACAGTTATATTGTCTGAGTTGCGTTTTAGATTTGCTGCAATTATATTTTGAAACGAAACACATTTATGTTGCAAATAAAGCAATATGGGCCTATCTCTGCCATATAAACTAATTATTGTAAATATGGATAAAATGCTATTTATACTAAATTTTTGTAATTACTAATAGATACCCGTGCTGCTCCGTAGCATTATATTATATTATATTAATTTTTATGAGGAGCCGTGAGTGTTCTTAGACTTGTGTCAGAGGTTTGAGTGAAGGAAAATATTGAAAAGTCTTGAAAAAATTGAATGTAAAGTGCACGCACGACTTTCCTCAATCTGTACGTTAACTTTCGTGTTTAAACAGTTAACCTGTACGTTAACTTTCGTATTACATTACATAATTACATAATGTAAAGTTTATTCTGCACGCATAACTTTGCTGAAACTCAACGAATTTAAACAGTTAATAGCTCAAAAGAGCTTGATCCACTGAGTGTTCTTAGACTTGTTTCAACAGCCTACGTTAATTAGAACTCTAGTTATAGAGGTTTGAGTGAAGGAAAATATTGAAAAAAAAATTCAAAAAATCGCGTTTAAGTACAAATTGAGTAAGGTGGGAGTTGAGTAAATTTCAATGACTGATGACATATCTGTGTCTAAGTATCTTTCATTAAAAACGGACTTGGATTAGTTTCCTAAATTTTTTTAATATATATGAATTTACAGGTTCAATTCCAGACTCGTGCGATTATACTTTTTTTTTTTTTACCGTTGTGTGTTTATTTAATTTTAATTTTAATATTATTTATTAAGATTTTAATTTTATTATATTTGTATATGACACCTAAGCAAATAATCATTTTCCCTTTTTTGCCGATTCGGATATAGTATGAGACGCTCTTTCACATGAGATACATTGAGTTCATTCCTTGCTAACACTACATTTTTCGTGATATAATTGTATGGCATTTGTTACTACAAAAATATTTGAGAGAAATTTGGTTATCACCTGCCCTTCCTCTTTATCTACAGCAGATTAATCCTTCCTAACGTTGCTGCCTTCCATTTCATCTTCATCATCATCGTCGCCATTCGGATATCATTATCAGACCCGTCATTGACTCCATCGTATTCAGGGAAGTATTAACTGTAGACGGCACTGAACTCCTCATAAGCACTCCTCTGCAAAAAACAAACAGAAACGATTATATTAACGTGATAAAAAAAAGACGACCTACGCACAGTGAATAAAAATTATGGATGATAGAGCTCCGCAAATTTGGAATTTTTTTAGCTCTTAGAAAAAGGCGCAAAATTTTTTGAATAATATCCTATTTCAAATCAGATTGTAGGCAAACTAGAGAACCGATTATAATGCTTTTGGTGTTGTTTGAAAGGGTTTTTAGTGTCTATAAAACAAAATATGATGTGATTTGGTCGTTTACTTTTTCTACAGTCTCAGTTTTTCAAATATACTATATATATTTTGGTAGTTTTTTCTATTTTGATAGAATATAACTAAAAATGTTTAAATATGTTTTCTTAGGTATTACCTAAAATGGTTTACTAATACAATACTCTAACTAGTTGAAGTGAACTTGGCTTCATATACTTGCATATCTGCACGCAACAATCATAAAGTTGTGAAAACATCTTAACATACACTCGATAGATGGGTAGACGTGTTTTGCCATAACTGAGTGAAAAATTAATAGATTTTAAAGTTATATAGCCTATTTTAAAGGCCATAAAATACCATATATTATCGAATTGTTGCAGATTTTTATCTTATTTTTCACGATTTTTTTGGTGCTTGAAACAGAAATTTTAATTTTTTGATATTTTATTTTGATTTTGATAGGATGGCGAAGTGTTTCTCGAAGATTGTTAATGTTTTGTAATTTTTATGTATTGGCAATAATAAAAACTGTAAATTTGTTAATGAATTCAGCACAATAAAAAATTCGCTTGCGCTATCTGATTTATTTTTAAGCAGCCCAAAATTTCCAGTGTTCAAATTTTGATAATGAATACAATATAATAAGAAATTTACACTAAAAAAAAAGGAAAACAAAATTTGCATGCGCTACCAGGACTGTTTTTTAAAGGTCAAAAATTTATAATGTATGTATTTTGCAACAATTAGAAACTTTTGACCTGATGCCAACTCAAAAAATGAATTTAACATAATAAAAAATTTGCACTTAAAAATTTAAAACAACGAAATTTAAAACAACGAATAATGAGGACTTTTCAATATGTTGGCGGCCTTTCCAGACCCACTAATTCCATGACGAAGACATTTAAGATCTCGAAAGGATTTGGAAGAACATAATTATAGCTCCGATATGTTAAGTCGCTCCCAATGTTAATGACTATTTTAAAGAAAACTAACAAATAAAAAAATTATACTGGTTTAAAAAAAATATTCTACTTAATTACTTAATATCTATATCAGTAACATATTAATATTAAAAATATTTCAAAGATATGTATCTGTAATATTAATAAAAAATTTAATATTAGTTTAACATGTTATATTAGAGTGCTATTTTTTTTCCAGACTTTCGGATTTAAACAATATGTATTGTGAAATTATAAGTTTTTTGAGTGGTTTGGGTATTTTGCTTTACAAAAAAAAATCGGGAAAATAGGTCCAAGTGGTCCGACTTCATTAAAATTTTACAGTGATTTTTGCACTATTTTTGTAGATTTGTAAATATAATACAGAAATAAGCAAATCTGTCACCTTTTGTGGCATTTTAACCAAATTTTGAAGAAAATTTGTACGGGAACTAGGTCCAAACGTGGACCGATTTCAAAGATTTTTTATAGATCTCGTCACTGACCTAATTAACCCATATGATTCAAATTTCACCGCAATAGAATAACAATTGCTGCATTCAGCGGCATTAAAGCCAATTTTGAAGGAATATTTGTATGGGGACTAGGGCCGAATATAGGCCGATTCCAACAACTTTAAGTAGAGTTCTTCTTTGAGTAAAAAACACTTTAAGTTCCAAATTTCAGCACATTATCTTTATATTTGCAACAGGTAATATTAGCATCAAAATAATATTGAATTTTGATAGGATATAATGAAGCCCCCTGTGGACCTTCCACCCTCCACACTCAGTTAAAAGGCAAGGAAGTCATCTTTCAAAATCATTTATAATTTTTAAAATACCTTAATTAGTTTAAAAGTTATGATTTTTGCAACGAAAAAATTCAAAAGGCCCCTCTGTGCGACGCGACAACAATGGTAACATTTGCGATTAAAAGCGACAATATTCCGAACAGAAACAGCACTTAACGTTGTTGAATATAGTTAGAAAGCAGCCAATGAAGATAAAAGCGAAACTGACGCAAAGAGTTTTTTTTTACCCATAAGCCGCCTTTTCATAGACCAGGTGAAATATATCTTAGATATTTATATATTATATAAATATGATATACACATCGATGTCAATAATTAACAATTTAAGTAGAAAATTGCAATCGAAAAATGTGGCAATTGATATTACTAAAGGGCAATGACACAAAATTATTATTTTTATGAAAATAATTTTATAAAAGAAACTAATTGATAATGATAGCAGTCCAACTCTGGTATAAACTGATGCACAAACTAATGTTAAACACTTGTCCCTAGATATTTTAATAACATTCCTCTGTTTTTAATACATTGTAATAATTTATTAATGTTTACAAGAATTATGTTTGGATCACGGTTGATAAAAATAATGAATCGAAAAAAATCTTAGTATATTTAAAGTTGAAAGCCTATAAATTAGCATACCTTTTATATTTAATATGACATGAATTGCGTCGGAATGTATATTAATCGTTCGTTTTCGCTAGTTTTTTTTTTTTTTTTTACGAAAACCCTGTCTTCTACTGTGGTAAACCTAGTTGAAATTTGTAAATATCTATCGCATTATTAAGAACCAAAATAGCCGTACAATGTATCATCGGTGTTATACAATTTTTGGTATCTTCACAATAATTTGAAAAGAAAAAATAATTTAGTCTTCTGAAAAGAAATTCCAAAAATAACTGTTAACTATGTGTAGAAAACAGAAAGCATAAAGAGTGAAAAACAAAATTACTTATCAGCACTCACAGTACAAAACGAAAAAAAACAGATGAAAATTTCGTTTTTCCATTTCTACAGACACAAATTAGTATCTATACAGAAATAAAAACAACTTAGCAACCACGCCCTGCATGAATACGACTGTGTTCATTCCGACCGTCATGCTGTGTGTATCAAGATTTGTGGTGATATACCGACGGCAGACAACAAACCAGCAGCCAGCGTCAACCATAATGAATGTGAAATGGATGAAATTTAATGTTATCTGTTCTTTAGTTTTTGTAGCGGCCATTGCGCTGCTCGATATTAATGAAAACCGAACATGTATGGTATTGGTTTTGGTGGTGGTGGGTGTTCAGTGATGTTTTGTTTTAATATTGAATATTGTTGATTTCGGATACTTTATTTAAATAACTAAATCGTTTCAAACATAAATCACATAATTCCTAAGGGCAGTTGTGATTTTTATCGTTTATTAATTAAATGATAAACCAAGAATTACTGAGTCAATGGGACTTAGGTTATCTTAGTAATTGAAGCTTTAAAAACTAAAAGCAATTTATAGGGAAAATCTTGATCGTAAATATCATTTGATGTATTAACTATAAAGTGAATTTATTGAAATATTAATTTAAAATATATCTATATTGTATACGTACATTGTACTGATGTTGGCATATATTTCTCTCCATTTAAAATATTTATAATGCAGAACTCCAGTTAAATTTACAACCAATATTTATTTTAAAGAATGTCATATAAAAATTGTCAGATAAATAACATAGAGACACTCAATACGTCATCCATTATTTTATAATTAAGGATCTGTAGTGCCATTCTCTAAATTTAGATAGTTAGAGAATTGCATTTCACATAGAAATTAAGATTTTAAATTTGATATACACTTCTAGATTCATATTTAACAAAAAAAAAAGTTTTCGTATACTTCCTCTTGGTTTCCATTACGTCATGATAGAAAATGTCATCGAAAAAAAGTTGAACCTTAAAGAAAAAGCTTTAAGTTTTTCATTTTGGTTTTTTGCTTTTTTTTAGAATAATGCATATCTGTAATATGAAGACTGGTGGCATTTTGCCGTAACTTGTGCACTCTTGACTATTAAATTTAAAATTGTTTCGCAAAAGATGAAAAAATAAAGAAGATTTGTAAAAACACAAAAAACTTGCTTCATAAAATTTTTATATTTAGTTTCGCATAAAAAAGCATTGGGGAAAGAAAACGGTATCTTCAACAACAAAAAGAGCAACAAAAAAGTTAAACATTGTAGCCAAATGAGTAGCGCTTCACATGGAAAACAAAATTTATTTTTTTTTTTTTTATACCCTATACCACTATGTGGTTTGGGTATAATGACTTTGTGCTGCTGTTTGTAACAACCAAAAATATTTGACCTAGACCCATCTTTAATTATACCGATCGAATCAGAATCACTTTCTGAGTTGATTTAACAATGTCCGTCCGTCCGTCCGTCCGTCCGTCCGTCCGTCCGTCCGTCTGTGTGTCCATGTAAAGCTTGTAATCAAACTGCAGGTCGCAAATATGAATATATTTTGATGAAATTTGGTATATAAGCTTTTATCGGCCATGGGATGAACGCTATTGAAATTGGTGAGAATCGGTCCATGTTCAGACCTAGCCCCCATACAAATTACCCATATGAAATCGACATAAATTGCCATAAGATCCAAATTGTCATATAGATCTTACTCAAATTGAGTTTGTATGCGTTCATTACATCCACTAATGAGTAGTCCAAAAATGATTCCTTTGACCCCATATAGAGCTGCTTCTCGATCTTCACTTAAATCTATTAAAAAACAAAAATATTGCACTGATTCTTCTCAAATTTTGTTTGTACATATTTTTGCAAAATACAAGAGACTTTATCAAACATGATCAGGATCGGTCCATTTTTGGACCTAGTCCCTTTATAGATATAGCATTCGATATGAACTTTTTCATATCTGCAGCCAAAAAAATTAATAAAAAGCCCACTCAAATTTGGTTTTTGCTTATTTTCAATGTCCAGTTAGTTGGGCCTAAGAGATAGGGTTTCTAAACGCATGGTATAGGGTATCGTATAGTCGGTCTAGACCGACTATAATTTTCTTACTTGTTTAATATTACAAAAACAAAAATAACACAATTTATATACACAAATTTTAGAGGGTTGAGACGGTGTACATGATTTTTCTTTTCTTTTAAATTTATCATTGCAAACATGTAGGTATACAAATATTTTTAATTTTAAATACATATATTTAATTCAATATATGTATAAAAGTCGTACAATAAATTATGTAACGTATGAACACTAAAAATATGCAGTATATAGTTGTCAATTGAAAAAAAATATTGTTTCCTGATCAATGAGTATTCAAAATGTCATTTAATGAATTAGGGCGCCGTACAATAATTTCTAAATTTTTCCGTCCAAACACAAACAACTAAATTTTTGGTCGTTATAAAAATCTTTTGTTTATAAAATAATTACCGCCTACTTCAGGCGAAATTGTAGATTACATGCCTCGAAACGAACAAAAGCCATCAACAATCTATTTAAAAAAGAACTGATCCAGCTGGAATTGAAAGCGTCAACACTCCCAAAATAATTTCTCCTCTTCTTAAGTTAGAAGTGTAATGCTTATGCATGAAACACATAGGCGCCTGCGACTACACGACTGCACGAACACAAAAGCTGCTGCCTGCAATTGTAGTCGTGTAGTCAGCTACATTCTTGTTTCAGTGGTGCCAATTATATATTTTTTTACTTTATTAAAATAGAAAAACACGCAAGATTGTATATATAAACTTGATTTAGATATACAATTACTTATTTATAATACATTATTATAACGTAAATTTAAATAAATAAATTTATTTACCTCTTTTGATTATTATATAGGAATTATAGCATTTAATTTTGCGATGTTTTGTTTCACAAAATAAAATATTTCATAGCTCTAATTTCTTTTACATATTTTGTTATATTGTCATCACTATTTTTGTTTTGTAGGCAACAAAAATAGAAATTATCCTAAGTTGACTACAGTGACAAAAGTTGTCATGTAGCCGTGTAGCTGTGTTAGTGTCAAAATAATTGTTTTCATATAAAAGTGTGTATATTATTTTTGACAGGCTGTAGTCGGTAGAATGCTGTAGTCTATGTGTTTCATGCATTACTTTGAAGGCAACGAATGAAAATATAGATATTATTTCAAGTCTTCCATTTGGGATGCATCAAAGAATCGCAATGTATTTACAGCAGATGGTTTCAGAAAAGATTTTATTTTGGTTGGCCATAAGTAAAGCAGTATTTTTCAATAGAGGATTTGCTTTCAGTGCACATAGTCACATTGACAATTGTATTCTAGATTTTCTAACATTTGTAGAAAAATTACACCAATGAGCTGAATTAATTTTCTGGCTTGATGTAGCATACTTAAAGGAAACAAATCGCATTTGTATCAAAACGAAATTCGAACCTACTTAGCTGAAAGTAAACCGATACTGCGAAAGCAAACCAATTTGTCGTTATTTTTTTAAATTTTATTATATATTTATATTATTTTTTATTTTTTACTCTTTGTTTCTTAACTGGAAAACTTCAGTCCTGACATCTCTCTGGAACTCATAACAGTCCCAAAGTGTACTGTTCTATTTGTTTTAGAATCTGATGTACTTCACTTTCGTATGTTTTGTTCGGCTGTCCTCTACCTGTCCTATATGCAGTGGGGCCGAGATCTTCAAAATATCATAATTAAAATTTTCCACTCCAATTGGCCGCAACTATTATTTAATGTTATAATTTTGACATTTTGATTACACAATAGTTTATTAGCAAACACTTATCACAGATAAAAAAAACTTGAAAAATACGGGGACAACATTCTGTTTCTTAATATATTTTTTTCTAATATATGTATAACAATAGCTACATTCTACTAAATCTGTTGAAAAATAGAAAATTTCAAGAGATGGAATCAGCACATATTTAAAATTTTCAGCTAGATGGTATTTTTATCAATATCTTTTAGGTCATATTTCTTAATCTCTGCAATTTTTGTCTTAAATTTTCTTTCAGTTAGTTTAAATATGAAAATACGAGTACTTGTCCTAATAATTAATAAGTCTATTCTTGCAACAAAAATATATTCCTTTCCGCAACAACGTTACATATGTATGTTAAAAAATTATACATAAACAAGAAAGATCGTTATATTCGACTATGCCGAATCTTTGGTATCCTCCACCTGTGTCTTGAATTCAGCATTATAATAAATGTTGGCTACGATTACCTTTTTATACAGTTGCTGGTACTTAGCCTTTAAATTCTAATACCATTAAATTTGAATTTATTTGTTTTTCTTTTGACCAGTACCTTATTATAATTCCTTATTTATTCTGGTTTTATACAAACAACGATGGTAAATTTTTTTTATTATTTCATTATTTCATAAGAGACCAAAAATGAATAAGCTTTAAACGTATTCGGCGTGAAAGGCAAAATAAGGGATCATACTTTTCAATATTGTGAGTACTTAAAAATTATGTAATATTTCACAAAAATCTTTTAATTAGTCTCAATTAAAGATCTTCACAATTTTAGTTTTCCACTATATCAGTAGAATGATAAATATTTCTATCTGAATTTGCTTGTAATATATTAATTTAAAGATAAAAAGATGTATTTAATACATGTATATACTAGAAGATTTTTAAAAGGTAAAAGTTTCATACAGAAAACAGATTCGTTGTTGCAACCGAATTTGTTGCCAATCGAATTTGTGTAGTCCCATGTACTATCTATTATGTTGTAATTATTGAATTGTATAGTCTATGTAACCGACCAATGGAAAAGGCAATTGATTTTATATATAAATTCGATTGTGTTTATTCTGATATTTAGTTGGTGTAATGGAATTATTTGTTATATTTATTGATTGGGACAACCATTTAGCAGAATTTTACTAATATAATATAAAGAAAATAATACAAAATTTGTTTAAAAGATCTAATAATTTATTAATAACATATATATTTTATATTGAATTATGAAATAAAATAAAAAAATTGAATAGGAATCCCTTATATCATTCAAATATCTGTGACTTCACACTGTTTTGGAATACAAATATTATATTGTTTCACTAATTTAAAATTATGCCATGTCAATGTATATTCCGCAAACATTCCTTAAATAATAAATATTAACTGAAATGAATATAAAAAAAATAAAAAATCACATAAATGAAACTTACCCAATAATCAGGTTCATGTCTGATACAAAGGCTGTCTTACCATAATTTGCTATGCCATGAAATCACAGGCATGAACTTTCATATACTCGTCGAGTGTTAAAGTGTTGAATTTACGTTTCCAAGTCAGGAGTTGTTACCAAAATCAAAGCTTGACAATTGAACATATCCACAATCAGGAACATTTACAGGTACTCGACAAACTTCTGGGCATGTTTGGGCTCAATTACGGCTTCAGGTTTACATATATATTATGTTTTAAATAATATTTAACTTTTTTACACATTGTCATTAATAAACTTAAATTTTCGCAACATTTTCAAAAGTTTCTTTTTTATTTTGTAAAAAAAAAAAAACGACAAATTAATCGAAAATTCGGTCTTTGGTATTTACAATAGAATTTTAATTCAAGCTGTTCTGTTTCGGTTCCAAATACCAATACAGGATAAAAATTTGGTTTTCTGTTATTATAACTGAAAATTAATTTTAGTGCATATTTGATTTATAGTATTTTTACCAATATTTTGTTACAATATCTTGTAATACATTTTCGGTTTAAAAAACGTTGTTCTAATAGAACTATTAGTTGCAATCACCAATATTGAAGAATCCAGCATGCCATACTTCATTTAATGAAGTTGTCTCAATTAAATTAGTTTGAAAATTTATGTAAAGACCTTGATTGGTAAATGGAACTAATTTTATTATTATAATTACCTTAATTTTAGAAGGATTATGTTTGTATGATAGTTGTTGAGGAAAATCTGTTGCATTGTCAAATATTAAATAATAACTGCAAAAATTGTTATCACCTAAAAAAATATTTGTAGTGGTAACAAATTTCCAATTAATGTTTTTTCTGTGTTTTGTATAAAATGAAAACAATCTTTACATGCTGAGATGAATATATATATAAATATATTTATTATATATTTTTTATTTATATTAATTACAATACAAAGTAAATTTGTATTCTAATTTAGGTCCAGGGATAAGACGGGTGACAAAGACCATTTGGCTGGTTTTTTTTTTGCAGCGTCAGACCAAAGCCTCTGGTGGGAAATGAAACCACGACCCCCGTATGAAAGGCGAGCACGCTACCTACTCACCTACCGGGGCGCTTATATAAATATATATTTATAAATTTTTTTGTAACTATCTTATTTTAACTTTAAAAAAATCAGATGAAAATAGCAATGCATATAAAACTAAAACAAACCGGGAGTTCTATTATTTTCAAAATCAGATATTATAAAAGCTATCCAAAAAATTTGTATATCCATTTCATAGCTATTTCTAGGCTTTATAAATTTTGCTAAAATTTGCAATATGTTCAAAGTCATTTTCTTAAATATATAAAAAAATCAATTGATAAACTACGATGCACATTTTATCAGTCAAATAATTTTATGTGTTACTAACAATAGCATGAGAGAAAAAAATAATGTTGCCAATTAGGAAACAAAAATAAATATAAGCGTTTTTTATTCCGATTCCCGAGTGTAACAATAATATATAGAAAAAAGAGAATATTATTTCTAATTTAAAAGCGAGCTATTAAAACAAAGATAACCAAGCAACAAAAATATTGTTGTTTAACATACTGTAATTTCAGTTATGAATGCGCACGGAGAACGGAGAACTATCACATTATTTTGTTGTGATAACTGAATTCTATGAACCACACTACCGTAAACTGGAAACTTTAGTTAATATTATATATAAATTCGATTGTATGAATCGTGGCATAAGTTGATACAATGAAAATTAATTTTTTTTTATTAATACTTATTTTTTATTAAAAATTTAGTTCTTTTACAGTAATTTATATGAAACAGTATGTTATTAGATGAAACACAATATCTGGCAATCCCCAGATTCATTACATAATACCATATTATTCATATTTTACAATTAAGTGTTAAAATTTACGGGTGCAGATAAAAATATGTATGTAGTTAATTCGTTAGACGAGACATTTAATCGTCCACCATTAAAACAATTATATTATTGGTGTGTAAAACTTGTAACTAATCATATCTATTAACGGATGGGTGTACCAGATTCCAGGTTATGTGCCTCCTCACAAACATTTGTTCGGCCAACATAGGAGTGAAAAATTAACATTCTTAATCTTGCCGAGTACTATAAAAAGCACTAAATTTGCGTTATCAAAACATTTACCCGAAACATATGGCTTACCTTCACGATTAATGGATTAATTTGTTGCAATATGTTAATTGAGAATTTATACCGGCACTCGATTGATATCTGAACTTCCTTTTCTTTGTTTTTTTTTTAGCCAAAACCAAAAATGCCCACAAAAACTTCATGTCAGGTGGACTCAATCACGTCTTCAGACCCATTCCATTGAGTATATCATGTACACAACTCGATCCTCCAATGTTTTTTAAAATATTTCACACGATCTGGTTTAAATATACATATAATATTAAATTTAACATAATATTCAGAAATTTATTTTCTCTTTCAAAAGTTTTTTTCTCATTCATCTTTATTTATTGGATCTTCACATAGTTGGTGAACTAAGAATAAATTATTCAAATCTTAAAACTTAAATATTAAATCCAGCCAATGCCAGACAAAATTTCATTTATTCATATACACACATATATAATCTAATGATAAAAAAAGAAATTGTTTGCATATCAATCCATATTTCATCCTATGAGATCAGCAGTTTCCCTCCTTCTTAAGTGTTGGTGGATACTATTGTTGATTAAGTTACATGCTAGAGGATTCGGGTGAGACTCTAGCTTTTCCAAATAGTTTGCACTATATCTAGTGATTTCGTATTTTACTAGAGAAACATTTAAGTCTCTGTGCAAATGTGAGCTTCTCATGTACCATGTAATCATTCTTAAAATCTTGTTTTGGCAACTTTGTATTCTTTCTGTGTTTGAAACTGAGGCTGTTCCCCATAACTGAATACTATAGCACCAAATGGGTTTGAAATTCGAGTTATAAATCAAAAGCTTGCAATCGAGACTTAAATTTGAGTTACTGCCAATAAGCCATGTGAATTGGACTAATTTCAGTTTTATTTGTGTTAATTTAGTGTCTATATGGTCCTTGCTGATAAGCCTGCTATCTAGATGTATTCCGAGATATTTAATGGAGGAATGTTGAGGTATAGGCTGGTTCTTAATTCGAAGTCTCCCTTCTTAAGGTAAAAGTTACGTGGATACACTTTTGCTCATTTACTTTGATCTTCCACATATCTAGCCAATCTTCCAGCTGTTCAAAATGGCTCTGTAAAAGAAGAGATGCTGCTGAGGGGTTTTCGTGCACGCTGAAAATTGCATATCATCCGCAAAAGTCGACGTAAGTGAGTTTTCATTTGTTGGCCTGCCTGATGTGTAAAGGATGTACAGAAGCTGGCCCAAGATACTATCTTCTGGTACACCAGCATAAATTGTCTGTGGAGGGCTCACAAAGTTTTTCTCTCTTATAGAGAATTTGGTATTAATTATATAGCTCTCCATTAGCTTATGTGTGTTCGGGGGCAATAACTGTTTAACTTTTTTTCAAAAGTGACATAATAAATAAAAGTTCAGTCAGACAAAACTTTTTTTACCTTTTATTGTTAAATACAATAATATTTTTATTACTTTCTGATACAAATTTAACACATGTTAAGAGTTTGAAATTCTGTTACTATAACCGAAAAATAATTCTAAATATACATTTTACTTAATTATTTTGTTACATTATTTTGTTATTTTGCTAACACATTTTCTGTTTAAAAAAATGTTGTTATAATATAATTAGTAGTTGCAATCGCCAATATTTAGGAAACATGTTTATAGTTGATTTAATTAAGTTGCCTGAATTAAATCAGTTTTATAATTTGTTTAAATACTTCGAATGGTAATCGAAAATAATTTTGTTTTCATAGATACCTTCATTTCAGATTGACTATGTTTCTGTGAATAAAATTCTTATTACCTTAATAAATTTTTCTGGTGGTAACGGATCTTCAACCAACATTTTTCTGTGTGCTCCATTACTTACTTCCATTCTACACATATATGTACATACACTTTGAGGAATGGCTTCTTTTAATAATGATGACATTAAAACCAAACGATAAGTGATCCTTTGAATTAAATTTATTCATTGCTAATACTTATTGTAAACTTATTACCTACAAGCCATGTTGTATAAAATATGACATAATATTCAATTCAAATTTACATTTATATACGCACAGTTTCTAACAAATAGTCATTCGATTTAAATAATATTTCGGTATGTTTAATTCGGAAAAAACGCACTGAAATTTCATTAGTATTTGAACATCTTATCTAATAAAATGGAATAGTTACAAAAAAAACAAATAAGAAAATTATAGTCGGTCTAGACCGACTATACGATACCCTATACCATGCGTTTAGAAACCCTATCTCTTAGGCCCAACTAACTGGACATTGAAAATAAGCAAAAACCAAATTTGAGTGGGATTTTTATTAATTTTTTTGGCTGCAGATATGAAAAAGTTCATATCGGATGCTATATCTATAAAGGGACTAGGTCCAAAAATGGACCGATCCTGATCATGTTTGGTAAAGTCTCTTGTATTTTGCAAAAATATGTACAAACAAAATTTGAGAAGAATCAGTGCAATATTTTTGTTTTTTAATAGATTTAAGTGAAGATCGGGAAGCAGCTCTATATGGGATCAAAGGGATCATTTTTGGACTACTCATTAGTGGATGTAATTTGAGTAAGATCTATATGACAATTTGGATCTTATGGCAATTTATGTCGATTTCATATGGGTAATTTGTATGGGGGCTAGGTCTGAACATGGACCGATTCTCACCAATTTAAATAGCGTTCATCCCATGGCCGATAAAAGCTTATACACCAAATTTCATCAAAATATATTCATATTTGCGACCTGCAGTTTGATTACAAGCTTTACATGGACACACAGACGGACGGACGGACGGACGGACGGACGGACATTGTTAAATCAACTCAGAAAGTGATTCTGATTCGATTGGTATAATTAAAGATGGGTCTAGGTCAAATATTTTTGGTTGTTACAAACAGCAGCACAAAGTCATTATACCCAAACCACATAGTGGTATAGGGTATAAAAATATGTCAGTTAAGAAACAATGGTTTGTTTAAAAAATGTTTTTCTTATAAACGAACAACCTATACTTTTCAAAGCAAGTAAAAGGAAGCAATAACAAACCAAATAGGAGTGTTGAATTTGGCTGTGCCGAATCTTTAATACCCTCCATCTACATCTTAAACTCAATATTAAAACAATATAGGGTACGGTTACCACTTTAAAATTGATGCCGATACTAAAACTTGAAATTCGAATACCAATTAAATTTTTAATTTTTAATTTTTAATTTTTAATTTTTAATTTTTAATTTTTAATTTTTAATTTTTAATTTTTAATTTTTAATTTTTAATTTTTAATTTTTAATTTTTAATTTTTAATTTTTAATTTTTAATTTTTAATTTTTAATTTTTAATTTTTAATTTTTAATTTTTAATTTTTAATTTTTAATTTTTAATTTTTAATTTTTAATTTTTAATTTTTAATTTTTAATTTTTAATTTTTAATTTTTAATTTTTAATTTTTAATTTTTAATTTTTAATTTTTAATTTTTAATTTTTAATTTTTAATTTTTAATTTTTAATTTTTAATTTTTAATTTTTAATTTTTAATTTTTAATTTTTAATTTTTAATTTTTAATTTTTAATTTTTAATTTTTAATTTTTAATTTTTAATTTTTAATTTTTAATTTTTAATTTTTAATTTTTAATTTTTAATTTTTAATTTTTAATTTTTAATTTTTAATTTTTAATTTTTAATTTTTAATTTTTAATTTTTAATTTTTAATTTTTAATTTTTAATTTTTAATTTTTAATTTTTAATTTTTAATTTTTAATTTTTAATTTTTAATTTTTAATTTTTAATTTTTAATTTTTAATTTTTAATTTTTAATTTTTAATTTTTAATTTTTAATTTTTAATTTTTAATTTTTAATTTTTAATTTTTAATTTTTAATTTTTAATTTTTAATTTTTAATTTTTAATTTTTAATTTTTAATTTTTAATTTTTAATTTTTATTTTTTAATTTTTAATTTTTATTTTTAATTTTAATTTTTAATTTTTTATTTTTAATTTTTAATTTTTAATTTTTAATTTTTAATTTTTAATTTTTATTTTTAATTTTTATTTTTTTTTTAATTTTTAATTTTTAATTTTTAATTTTTAATTTTTAATTTTTAATTTTTAATTTTTAA
>OY821517.1:197798708-197803708 GCA_963682025.1 Cordilura impudica | reverse complement strand
AATTTTTAATTTTTAATTTTTAATTTTTAATTTTAATTTTTAATTTTTAATTTTTAATTTTTAATTTTTAATTTTTAATTTTTAATTTTTAATTTTTAATTTTTAATTTTTAATTTTTAATTTTTAATTTTTAATTTTTAATTTTTTAATTTTTAATTTTTAATTTTTAATTTTTAATTTTTAATTTTTAATTTTTAATTTTTAATTTTTAATTTTTAATTTTTAATTTTTAATTTTTAATTTTTAATTTTTAATTTTTAATTTTAATTTTTAATTTTTAATTTTTAATTTTTAATTTTTAATTTTTAATTTTTAATTTTTAATTTTTAATTTTTAATTTTTAATTTTTAATTTTTAATTTTTAATTTTTAATTTTTAATTTTTAATTTTTAATTTTAATTTTTAATTTTTAATTTTTAATTTTTAATTTTTAATTTTTAATTTTTAATTTTTAATTTTTATTAATTTTTAATTTTTAATTTTTAATTTTTAATTTTTAATTTTTAATTTTTAATTTTTAATTTTTAATTTTAATTTTTAATTTTTAATTTTTAATTTTTAATTTTTAATTTTTAATTTTTAATTTTTAATTTTTAATTTTTAATTTTTAATTTTTAATTTTTAATTTTTAATTTTTAATTTTTAATTTTTAATTTTTAATTTTTAATTTTTAATTTTTAATTTTTAATTTTTAATTTTTAATTTTTAACTTTTTAACTTTTAATTTTTAATTTTTAATTTTTAATTTTTAATTTTTAATTTTTAATTTTTAATTTTTAATTTTTAATTTTTAATTTTTAATTTTTAATTTTTAATTTTTAATTTTTAATTTTTAATTTTTAATTTTTAATTTTTAATTTTTAATTTTTAATTTTTAATTTTTAATTTTTAATTTTTAATTTTTAATTTTTAATTTTTAATTTTTAATTTTTAATTTTTAATTTTTAATTTTTAATTTTTAATTTTTAATTTTTAATTTTTAATTTTTAATTTTTAATTTTTAATTTTTAATTTTTAATTTTTAATTTTTAATTTTTAATTTTTAATTTTAATTTTTAATTTTTAATTTTTAATTTTTAATTTTTAATTTTTAATTTTTAATTTTTAATTTTTAATTTTTAATTTTTAATTTTTAATTTTTAATTTTTAATTTTTAATTTTTAATTTTTAATTTTTAATTTTTAATTTTTAATTTTTAATTTTTAATTTTTAATTTTTAATTTTTAATTTTTAATTTTTAATTTTTAATTTTTAATTTTAATTTTAATTTTCAATTTTTAATTTTTAATTTTTAATTTTTAATTTTTAATTTTTAATTTTTAATTTTTAATTTTTAATTTTTAATTTTTAATTTTTAATTTTTAATTTTTAATTTTTAATTTTTAATTTTTAATTTTTAATTTTTAATTTTTAATTTTTAATTTTTAATTTTTAATTTTTAATTTTTAATTGTTTAATTTTTAATTTTTAATTTTTAATTTTTAATTTTTAATTTTTAATTTTTAATTTTTAATTTTTAATTTTTAATTTTTAATTTTTAATTTTTAATTTTTAATTTTAAATTTTTAATTTTTAATTTTTAATTTTTAATTTTTAATTTTAATTTTTAATTTTTTAATTTTTAATTTTTAATTTTTAATTTTTAATTTTTAATTTTTAATTTTTAATTTTTAATTTTTAATTTTTAATTTTTAATTTTTAATTTTTAATTTTTAATTTTTAATTTTTAATTTTTAATTTTTAATTTTTAATTTTAATTTTTAATTTTTAATTTTTAATTTTTAATTTTTAATTTTTAATTTTTAATTTTTAATTTTTAATTTTTAATTTTTAATTTTTAATTTTTAATTTTTAATTTTTAATTTTTTAATTTTTAATTTTTAATTTTTAATTTTTAATTTTTAATTTTTAATTTTTAATTTTTAATTTTTAATTTTTAATTTTTAATTTTAATTTTTAATTTTTAATTTTTAATTTTTAATTTTTAATTTTTAATTTTTAATTTTTAATTTTTAATTTTTAATTTTTAATTTTTAATTTTTAATTTTTAATTTTTAATTTTTAATTTTTAATTTTTAATTTTTAATTTTTAATTTTAAATTTTTAATTTTTAATTTTTAATTTTTAATTTTTAATTTTTAATTTTTAATTTTTAATTTTTAATTTTTAATTTTTAATTTTTAATTTCTAATTTTTAATTTTTAATTTTTAATTTTTAATTTTTAACTTTTAATTTTTAATTTTTAATTTTTAATTTTTAATTTTTAATTTTTAATTTTTAATTTTTAATTTTTAATTTTAATTTTTAATTTTTAATTTTTAATTTTTAATTTTTAATTTTTAATTTTTAATTTTTAATTTTTAATTTTTAATTTTTAATTTTTAATTTTTAATTTTTAATTTTTAATTTTTAATTTTTAATTTTTAATTTTTAATTTTTAATTTTTAATTTTTAATTTTTAATTTTTAATTTTTAATTTTTAATTTTTAATTTTTAATTTTTAATTTTTAATTTTTAATTTTTATTTTTAATTTTAATTTTTAATTTTTAATTTTTAATTTTTAATTTTTAATTTTTAATTTTTAATTTTTAATTTTTAATTTTTAATTTTAATTTTTAATTTTTAATTTTTAATTTTTAATTTTTAATTTTTAATTTTTAATTTTTAATTTTTAATTTTTAATTTTTAATTTTTAATTTTTAATTTTAATTTTTAATTTTTAATTTTTAATTTTTAATTTTTAATTTTTAATTTTTAATTTTTAATTTTTAATTTTTAATTTTTAATTTTTAATTTTTAATTTTTAATTTTTAATTTTTAATTTTTAATTTTTAATTTTTAATTTTTAATTTTTAATTTTTAATTTTTAATTTTTAATTTTTAATTTTTAATTTTTAATTTTTAATTTTTAATTTTTAATTTTTAATTTTTAATTTTTAATTTTTAATTTTTAATTTTTAATTTTTAATTTTTAATTTTTAATTTTTAATTTTTAATTTTTAATTTTTAATTTTTAATTTTAATTTTTAATTTTTAATTTTTAATTTTTAATTTTTAATTTTTAATTTTTAATTTTTAATTTTTAATTTTTAATTTTTAATTTTTAATTTTTAATTTTTAATTTTTAATTTTTAATTTTTAATTTTTAATTTTTAATTTTTAATTTTTAATTTTTAATTTTTAATTTTTAATTTTTTAATTTTTAATTTTTAATTTTTAATTTTTTAATTTTTAATTTTTAATTTTTAATTTTTAATTTTTAATTTTTAATTTTAATTTTTAATTTTTAATTTTTAATTTTTAATTTTTAATTTTTAATTTTTAATTTTTAATTTTTAATTTTTAATTTTTAATTTTTAATTTTTAATTTTTAATTTTTAATTTTTAATTTTTAATTTTTAATTTTTAATTTTTAATTTTTAATTTTAATTTTTAATTTTAATTTTTAATTTTTAATTTTTAATTTTTAATTTTTAATTTTAATTTTTAATTTTTAATTTTTAATTTTTAATTTTTAATTTTTAATTTTTAATTTTTAATTTTTAATTTTTAATTTTTAATTTTTAATTTTTAATTTTTAATTTTTAATTTTTAATTTTAATTCTTAATTTTTAATTTTTAATTTTTAATTTTTAATTTTTAATTTTTAATTTTTAATTTTTAATTTTTAATTTTAATTTTTAATTTTTAATTTTTAATTTTTAATTTTTAATTTTTAATTTTTAATTTTTAATTTTTAATTTTTAATTTTTAATTTTTAATTTTTAATTTTTAATTTTTAATTTTTAATTTTAATTTTTAATTTTTAATTTTAATTTTTAATTTTTAATTTAAATTTTAAATTTTTAATTTTTTCATTTTTAATTTTTAATTTTTAATTTTTAATTTTTTAATTTTTAATTTTTAATTTTTAATTTTTAATTTTTAATTTTTAATTTTTAATTTTTAATTTTTAATTTTTAATTTTTAATTTTTAATTTTTAATTTTTAATTTTTAATTTTTAATTTTTAATTTTTAATTTTTAATTTTTTAATTTTTAATTTTTAATTTTTAATTTTTAATTTTTAATTTTTAATTTTTAATTTTTAATTTTTAATTTTTAATTTTTAATTTTTAATTTTTAATTTTTAATTTTTAATTTTTAATTTTTAATTTTTAATTTTAATTTTAATTTTTAATTTTTAATTTTTAATTTTTAATTTTTAATTTTTAATTTTTAATTTTAATTTTTAATTTTTAATTTTTAATTTTTAAATTTTTAATTTTTAATTTTTAATTTTTAATTTTTAATTTTTAATTTTTAATTTTTAATTTTTAATTTTTAATTTTAATTTTTAATTTTTAATTTTTAATTTTTAATTTTTAATTTTTAATTTTTAATTTTTAATTTTTAATTTTTAATTTTTAATTTTTAATTTTTAATTTTTAATTTTTAATTTTTAATTTTTAATTTTTAATTTTTAATTTTTAATTTTTAATTTTTAATTTTTAATTTTTAATTTTTTAATTTTTAATTTTTAATTTTTAATTTTTAATTTTTAATTTTTAATTTTTAATTTTTAATTTTTAATTTTTAATTTTTAATTTTTAATTTTTAATTTTTAATTTTTAATTTTTAATTTTTAATTTTTAATTTTTAATTTTTAATTTTTAATTTTTAATTTTTAATTTTTAATTTTTAATTTTTAATTTTTAATTTTAATTTTTAATTTTTAATTTTTAATTTTTAATTTTTAATTTTTAATTTTTAATTTTTAATTTTTAATTTTTAATTTTTAATTTTTAATTTTTAATTTTTAATTTTTAATTTTTAATTTTTAATTTTATTTTTAATTTTTAATTTTAATTTTTAATTTTTAATTTTTAATTTTTAATTTTTAATTTTTAATTTTTAATTTTTAATTTTTAATTTTTAATTTTTAATTTTAATTTTTAATTTTTAATTTTTAATTTTTAATTTTTAATTTTTAATTTTTTAAATTTTTTAATTTTTAATT
>OY821517.1:197791208-197793708 GCA_963682025.1 Cordilura impudica | reverse complement strand
TCTTAATTTTTAATTTTTAATTTTTAATTTTTAATTTTTAATTTTTAATTTTTAATTTTTAATTTTTAATTTTTAATTTTTAATTTTTAATTTTTAATTTTTAATTTTTAATTTTTAATTTTTAATTTTTAATTTTTAATTTTTAATTTTTAATTTTTAATTTTTAATTTTTAATTTTTAATTTTTAATTTTTAATTTTTAATTTTTAATTTTTAATTTTTAATTTTTAATTTTTAATTTTTAATTTTTAATTTTTAATTTTTAATTTTTAATTTTTAATTTTTAATTTTTAATTTTTAATTTTTAATTTTTAATTTTTAATTTTTAATTTTTAATTTTTAATTTTTAATTTTTAATTTTTAATTTTTAATTTTTAATTTTTAATTTTTAATTTTTAATTTTTAATTTTTAATTTTTAATTTTTAATTTTTAATTTTTAATTTTTAATTTTTAATTTTTAATTTTTAATTTTTAATTTTTAATTTTTAATTTTTAATTTTTAATTTTTAATTTTTAATTTTTAATTTTTAATTTTTAATTTTTAATTTTTAATTTTTAATTTTTAATTTTTAATTTTTAATTTTTAATTTTTAATTTTTAATTTTTAATTTTTAATTTTTAATTTTTAATTTTTAATTTTTAATTTTTAATTTTTAATTTTTAATTTTTAATTTTTAATTTTTAATTTTTAATTTTTAATTTTTAATTTTTAATTTTTAATTTTTAATTTTTAATTTTTAATTTTTAATTTTTAATTTTTAATTTTTAATTTTTAATTTTTAATTTTTAATTTTTAATTTTTAATTTTTAATTTTTAATTTTTAATTTTTAATTTTTAATTTTTAATTTTTAATTTTTAATTTTTAATTTTTAATTTTTAATTTTTAATTTTTAATTTTTAATTTTTAATTTTTAATTTTTAATTTTTAATTTTTAATTTTTAATTTTTAATTTTTAATTTTTAATTTTTAATTTTTAATTTTTAATTTTTAATTTTTAATTTTTAATTTTTAATTTTTAATTTTTAATTTTTAATTTTTAATTTTTAATTTTTAATTTTTAATTTTTAATTTTTAATTTTTAATTTTTAATTTTTAATTTTTAATTTTTAATTTTTAATTTTTAATTTTTAATTTTTAATTTTTAATTTTTAATTTTTAATTTTTAATTTTTAATTTTTAATTTTTAATTTTTAATTTTTAATTTTTAATTTTTAATTTTTAATTTTTAATTTTTAATTTTTAATTTTTAATTTTTAATTTTTAATTTTTAATTTTTAATTTTTAATTTTTAATTTTTAATTTTTAATTTTTAATTTTTAATTTTTAATTTTTAATTTTTAATTTTTAATTTTTAATTTTTAATTTTTAATTTTTAATTTTTAATTTTTAATTTTTAATTTTTAATTTTTAATTTTTAATTTTTAATTTTTAATTTTTAATTTTTAATTTTTAATTTTTAATTTTTAATTTTTAATTTTTAATTTTTAATTTTTAATTTTTAATTTTTAATTTTTAATTTTTAATTTTTAATTTTTAATTTTTAATTTTTAATTTTTAATTTTTAATTTTTAATTTTTAATTTTTAATTTTTAATTTTTAATTTTTAATTTTTAATTTTTAATTTTTAATTTTTAATTTTTAATTTTTAATTTTTAATTTTTAATTTTTAATTTTTAATTTTTAATTTTTAATTTTTAATTTTTAATTTTTAATTTTTAATTTTTAATTTTTAATTTTTAATTTTTAATTTTTAATTTTTAATTTTTAATTTTTAATTTTTAATTTTTAATTTTTAATTTTTAATTTTTAATTTTTAATTTTTAATTTTTAATTTTTAATTTTTAATTTTTAATTTTTAATTTTTAATTTTTAATTTTTAATTTTTAATTTTTAATTTTTAATTTTTAATTTTTAATTTTTAATTTTTAATTTTTAATTTTTAATTTTTAATTTTTAATTTTTAATTTTTAATTTTTAATTTTTAATTTTTAATTTTTAATTTTTAATTTTTAATTTTTAATTTTTAATTTTTAATTTTTAATTTTTAATTTTTAATTTTTAATTTTTAATTTTTAATTTTTAATTTTTAATTTTTAATTTTTAATTTTTAATTTTTAATTTTTAATTTTTAATTTTTAATTTTTAATTTTTAATTTTTAATTTTTAATTTTTAATTTTTAATTTTTAATTTTTAATTTTTAATTTTTAATTTTTAATTTTTAATTTTTAATTTTTAATTTTTAATTTTTAATTTTTAATTTTTTAATTTTTAATTTTTAATTTTTAATTTTTAATTTTTAATTTTTAATTTTTAATTTTTAATTTTTAATTTTTAATTTTTAATTTTTAATTTTTAATTTTTAATTTTTAATTTTTAATTTTTAATTTTTAATTTTTAATTTTTAATTTTTAATTTTTAATTTTTAATTTTTAATTTTTAATTTTTAATTTTTAATTTTTAATTTTTAATTTTTAATTTTTAATTTTTAATTTTTAAT